>QNGE01004050.1:0-18763 GCA_008508345.1 Paragonimus westermani
ATATGTACATATAGGTATATGCAAATATATACGTATATATAAGCATATTTGTGTCAAAATATACCTATGCGTCAATCACCACATGCATTCACATGTTCGCAGACATTTCTCCATTCATCTTAGATAGTTCTCGTATATTTAGTCTGCATTTATATTTATTATTTGTCGTACATATTATACACATGCCTACTACAAGCGTACGGCTTGGGCAACCAATGAGAAAATTCGGCTTCGAAGTCACGCAGTGTATTATTTAGCGATTCAAATTATTTTTTCCCGGGTATGAAAGGGAACCGGCTCCCTACACGCTCGCTGGTTTCGGTTGGGCGTTACAAAATCACCTCTTTTTGGAGTGACCTTAAGCATTGTACAAGTGATCACGTTGTGGGGTGCAAATTGATGTATCGACTCAGCATTTTTATTTAACTCCGGAGATTTTAAGAACTATTGCCTCAAGGGTGTATATTTTGAATTTTTCCTCTTAATGAGGAGATTTGCCTCCTTATGATGTCTTACTCGTCGCTATATTCACAAATGTGTTGAGAAATATACCACTATTATTATAACAGCTGACATATTGTGCAATTAACGAATATGGTGTGCACTTATCTGTGCATTGTTCTCGCTCTCCTGAGCATGCTTTTCACAGGTGCGTTGGGAACTTACACCATTATTATAAAAAGTGACGTGAAAGAAACCACCGGTCTCACAGAATCAAAACCTCCTCAGGGCGCAACGTTTCTACCGCACTCAAGTCTTACGCATCGGGACAGAATAATGTGCTTCATACTGAAACAACTGTCAGAAAGGTGACAACAGAACTCTTCATTCCCTGCATGGATTTGTTGTAAGTTTTCAGGGAACCAAGAGCAGTCAGTAATCCAATTCGCGACTGCGTAGGAGGACAGTCCCAGTCGAAGAGTGGCGTTGCATGAAAAGGAAATTATGATATCACGAAAGGAGGAGACCACAGGTGAATAGGAGACAGAGTCAACAATACAGCCCATGGTGTGCAAGACCAAATGAATGGTGGCATTATGAGTGTCGGTTCCATATTTCGCAACCATGCCCGTCCGGGCAAGTTGACTTCGGCAGTCATCCACTGTGCTGACGTCCAGCACCACAGCAATTCCATCACGAACCGCCATCACGTCGGCTTTGATAAACGTGGTCACTTTCGGTATTCACAGCTTCTCGAAGACTGCATAGCCCGATTTATTTGGCCTTGTCTCCAGGTCTTTGGCCAGACGGTTGTGTCGAGCACAACAACCCTCATGGATGATCTAGCAAGAGTGTAGGATATGAACGAGACTTTCTGGTTGATCGCAGTTACCACGGTATAGAACCCGGTGATCCCTTCGACCACCTTGTTAATTCCGAAACCTTCTCCGCGGAAGAATAAATCCGAGCTAGATGGCAGGAACAAAGATCCCGCGGAAGGAGCGTTCTGAATTGAGCAGCCAACGATCAGAGAGTGGAGAACATGGCACTTTCTGAAGACCACAGCAGCCCAGAGAATGATAGAGCAAATCCATCCCCGCCTCGTGGGCCCACTTCTTGTTCTTTAACATCACGCCCTGAACACGCACCGGAGTGTTCACGTTCTCCATGATAGAGCCAAACTAATAATCCTTGATCACTTCCCGCTGAACCGGGAAGGGGATAGAGGATAGTCTCACCACTGGGGATTTACGCGAGATGGGGACATCGTCAACAAACTCAGGATACTCAGACCGATTAACCCAAATCGGAGTTGATGTAGTTGGTTGGTGTCTCTGTGAAGGCGATGGCACTGTCGAACAAGCTGGCGAATTTTACGGTCCATAGGTTTAGGCGTGTCACGGTGGACTCAGCCTAAAAAGCTAGCGAGTGGTTCACCTTCGTGGTCAGATGTCTCAAGAGTTCTAAGCGTTCACGTGACTCCAATGGCTTTTTAGTTTCATCCAGCGTTGAGCAAAGCTGCAGATGGTATCAATGTTTGCTTCCCGTTTCTAGGTGAACGGTATACCCAGATAGACTACCTTTTTCAAGGCGCTTAGTGAGTGGTGATTGTCCGATTAGAAGTCTGCAGACCCAATAGGGATAGCGGCTACATTGTGTTTACGGTCACAGCGGTGATGACCATCAAATTAGTATTACAGTCTGGATAGCTGCTAGACGCTAGCGACACAAGCTTCTCAGAGAGAGGCGTAGGATTTCAGATAGCAATATCAGATCGCCCGCATGAGCAAAAACCTTGACCAGTGTATCGTAAAAATAGTGGTAGAACGTTGGTTGAGATAAAGCCAGCACTTCATCCATTGCCATGATAAACAGAGGCGAAGAAAGTGGGTTGCCCTTATGAACACAACACTGGGACTGGAGGAACGGACTCGGTGATGTAATGTGTCAGAGGTGGAGAAGCACCCAGAGCTTGGGCCGATCTAATAATCGAGCTCTGCAACGTAGAACCGAACCTATCGGAAAGGTCGATAAAAGCCGCACACAGACTTGAGGACGTGGTGCATGAGTTATGAAGCAGCGCACGGAACAGTAAGGTTACTTTAGGACGACCGTCGCGGTGTAAGAACGTAAGCTGAAGAGCAGACGGTTGCGGGCGCATTCTCCAACGATCGGCCAATATCTCATGAGAAAACGTACCAACGTTAAGAATACGGCAATAAGCTAGGGCTCGATAAGGAATGAAAAGTTTTGCACCCTGAGTACAAGCGTGATTCAGGAGCAGCAACGCGGATTGAACAACAGCGGGTTAGCAAGAAAGGGTCAAAGTGCTCGGCCAAGGCATCAGCTTACATGTGGTTAAAGTGTATGAATTAAAGTCTGTGCCTATCTGGAGCGGTGCCTTCCATGTTCTCCAAAGTGCGCAATACTTCTCCACTGAACAGGTCGACCAAATACCAGTCCTGGAACAGAATCGCGCAAGGCGGTCGCACATGAGGGTGCAGATGAACGGAAAATACCTCGGACCCATATTCGTTGGAATTATCCAGAAGGCCGCAGTCCATCCGCTGGGCAGTTTCCCACTTTCCAGAAAAACGGCAGATGTCGCACCTCCCTTGCGCTAGTGGTGAAACTACTAAATCGCTCCACAGCTAGTCCTCCGTAGGTGCTTTCTGGTCGCGTGTGTACCCACGTTCAAACAAACACGTTGTCGGGTAGACGGTAGCCATGTGTATGAAAAAGCTTGTGAAACGCGCAAGTTCAGTAGTGACGTACCTTGTACCACCGTGAAAATACCTGCCCAAACATCACGGGCTATAGGTGATAATTCACTTTTCTATAGGAAAGCCTCCCCGTTGTGCTTTAGTTGGGTAGTCGCTGCTTAGATGAAACTAGCAAAACACTCGCAATGCCCAACAGCTCCGGGCTCATTATCCGACGTAGCCTTAGTCCGCGAGACGGTAGTTGGATTGGTAGTGGGGATGGTCTTCCTCCCCCGGTTCAGCACATACGGACGTGTCCGAATGTTTTTCAAAGTACGACCGAGAGAATGTGACAGAAGCCCATTATGAAGTTTGCGTCGGATGGGGCGCGACGGAGCCATTGCATCGGTATACCTTAGAAGAGAAGCCGATTCTTGCTGAGCTCAACTTGATCCGACGGGTTTTATGCACGTGAGTTTCTTACAGTTGAATTCAACGGGACGTGTATGCCTTCTTTGTTGATTGAGACCGAGTTCGGTAAGAAAACTGCGATCACAGTGGGCGCGATCCAAGGCTGTGACAGACTGAATGTCTTCATTCTGCCCTGGGCCACGTCTGCCATTATTCGGCGCACAAATCTAGCCACTTCATTAATAGGTGTTTCTCATTTACCTGTGCACTGGTAGGTGCCTGTACGGAGCTGCTAGTAGTTATTTTACTGTCTCGATCGAATGTAATCAGCACGTTGAAACCAAGCGGTGTGATTGTTCTTATCGGAAGTTGCTGAACGCTTGGCAATAAAGGTTTGCACCAAGACCGTTCAGCTAGCACCAGATAAAGGTGGCTAAGTTCGCCCACTACTTCTACTCCATGGCCTACGGCTGTCCCACAGTTGGGTAGCGTTTGATTCAAGTGCAGGTTGATTATCGTCAATGGCATTTCGGAAATTCACAGTTCCGAACTGTCACCTTTGTTGAACTTGTGACACTCTCGAAATGTTGGAGTAAAAAATCATTTTCTCATCTTTCACGTCAGCCTCGATATCCTAATACTGTTCACATAATGCTCCAGCTGACTAGGAAGTCGAATTCGGAAGTAGCAGAGGCTTCCAGTGATCAAACTGTCAAAAGTTGAGTTTGTAAACCTTTTTCGGAATTACACCGGGCTGCTTGAGAGTGAATTTGGAAAACGAAAGACCTGATATCGTGAATTACCTTTCTCACAAGCGTATAAAATTAGGTTTGTTCAGCTGTTTCAAAATTTGCACCCAGAAAATGTGAGGGCGGTTGTTTCCCTGAGGACTTATGAGAAGTGGATGAAACGGAGAAAGTTGTATCAACCTTTACTTTTTAGGGTAAAAAAAAGTGGGTTTGTTTCAGCCTTCGGCTATTGGCCAGCAAGTCACCATGTTTCAAAGCGCTCAAATTATTCTCTGATCCCTCTCGAAGGAGCATGAGTCTTCATGATATTAGGTGGTAAGGAATCCATCGTGAGAGGTTACAGGTGTCTGCGATGCCAATTGCGACGGTTTCAGAGCTATGAAAATAAGGCAACGGACTCAGCTGAGCAGTAATGATACATTAGAACTAAGCAACTAAGTTATTTATCCTAGAGGGCAGTCGTGAATCATGTCGCCAAAAATGTGACGAAACCACAGTGATGCGAAATAGGCCTAGCATCATTTACAAGGGTGCCTGGGCAGGGTGTCAGTTACTGAACCTTCACAGTTACCAAGATTGAACAGAGACCTATCAGTAGTGCCGTTAACAGAAACACAAGTGAACGTCAAGTCAACTGAGGGTGTAAATCGCTCCGACTGCGAATGAATGACGCCCACATTGGCAGAACGGATCGGTGCCTCTGTTAACAAATATTGGGACACATCACAAAATGGCTAATGAAGTCTATGGAATGAGGCGTTAACAGGGTTGTTGAACAACAACGCAACCTACTTTCATCAGACATCAGACCTATTCGGATGGTCAACCATATAGTGTATCCGATTAGACCATTCATCGCATTGTTGCGTAATTAGTACCTGCAAATTTGGTAATCGATGAAGCCTTAATTATCAGGTATCGAAGACCAGTTATATGTGCTTGGAAGTTACTGGCTTAGGGGATATCTGTTGCTTGATAGTGGGCTTTTAATCCCTGACATTTTATCCGTTCGACTGTACATTATTCACATCCTGCTTAAGGTCTTGAATTGATCGTTTGGATCATCAACTGAAGAATTATCATTCTTCGCTGCAAAATATATAGCCGACTCGAAAATGTGTATTTGTTATTTTGGTGCAAGTTTTGTTTATCCAGGCTAATTCGATAGCTCTCGGTCATTCGATTATAACGTTGCGTATGTAACAGTAACGCGCAACCGAAACCAGCGAGCGCGCACGGATTAGATTCGAGTTGTGTAACGGGGTGTCTTGCTGTGTTGCCGGTGCCATTTTAGCTTTCGTTTGTGTAAGTCGTGTGCATGGCTTACTGGGCCTTCGGCTCATGCTTGTTCGTATTGTTTCTCTTTTCAGAGCTGTTGTTCAAACCCATACTTCGGAAGAACGCTGTTCCTCGGTGCCTCTATATTGCTCCAGATTCTGGCCACCAGTGCTACGGACAATCTAGGCAGACGCGGCTGGCCTGCATGTTACATAACGTCCATCCCGGACCATCAAGCGCACACGGGTTAAATTTGAATTGTGTAACGCAGCGTGCTGTCGACAACATTTCGCTTTTCGTTAGTGTAATTCGTGCGCGCCTTTTACTGGACCTTTGGCTCACGCTTGTTTCTGTCATCTCCACGTTGCACAAAGTGGGTTCATGAGTTTATCGGGTACACGGAACTAGAACATCCGGCTTGCCTGTTACATTTTGACGACCCTGCAAGAATGTTTTTCGTCAACTTGTGTCGACTTGACCAACTGATGCTTAAAACATTACGAACTTCTGGTTATTACAGTTTGGTTTGATCAGGCGTCCCTTGGTCTGTACGTTGCAATCACACACGCAGCACACGTAAGCACACACATACAATGCACACGCACCTAATGTTCTCTGACACCACTGGCACTGACCGGTTCATGTAGGCCTTGGAACACTGGGGACAGTGTTCCTCTGAGGAGGGTGTAATGTAACGCAGCGTGCTGTTGACGCCACTTTGCTCCTCGTTTTTGTAAGTAGTGTGCATGGCTTAGTGGGTCTTTGGCTCATGTTGGTTCATATTTTGTCTTCTGCAGGAATTTTGTTGGAACTCCCACTTCCGAAGGACGTTGTTCCCCGGTGCCCAAACATTTCCCAGATCCGGTCCACAGGTGCCAGGGACAGTCAGAGCGGAAGCAAACGTACTGGATGTTACATCGTGAATGCTGTCCAGACTGCTTGCGTGTGGCAGTGTTAATGCATGTTTGCTGAAATGATTTACAACTTGTAGTGAGGTCACCTTCGGCGTCCCCAGAATTGTAAACTCCGAGCAACGTGAGGGTTGCCTTGTTAATACCACCGCTCCTTGTGAATGCAAAGTTACTACAAACCACTAGCATCCAAGTTAGTGTGCCGGCATAGGTATCGCAATTTTACTCGTAGCGGTATAATGAATCCGCGTCATCTCTGCTGCTGTAGGTTACGTTCACTAGGATAACAATGTCAAGCTATTGCCGTTAACCAGTCTAACGCTTGTTTGAATTCTGAAGGTCGACTGGAATTTCCGTCGACACACACTTCCTCTCTGGCGGCTGCTCTGCGGTTGTGCTCAAAGTGCTCTCACGTCCAGCTCCCTGGCACCCCTTTATTGTTACGTTGGAGTCTGCTGTGAACGGTGAATAAATCAACAAATAAAGTTCGTTTGCAGATTCATCGTCTTCTTCCTGCGACTTCCGATTCACGGTAACATAAGATTGGGGAAACTCTGGGCGTACGAAATCAGGAACCAGCACTACATACTAGACAAACAATGATACAGACATTATTTATTACATCGGAATAATTTTTTTATATTCAAGAAGTGGATTACATTTTGTTCCCCGAGGCGGTGTTTGAGAATCGTGAATTTCACACTTTTCACAGTTCCAGGAGTGCCTTCAGAGGTACATGGAGGATTTGGGCGTTATTAAACTTCGCGGGATTAGCCGTAGGTCAAAAACGGTTCTGAAATACGATAATGTAGCGACCTCTTAGGATGGCATAACTTTTGTTGGTATTTTGTTGTGAATTTTTTTATCTCAATCGTGTGTTCTTTTTCCGCTCATTGTAATTCCCTCACTTATCCGTTCCGCGCGCTATATGCAGGACGTCTTCTGGCTGTACCTCTGTTTTTCCTCTCGGTCGTGGCAATGAACATTGTATTGCGCTGCTCGCTGTTTTCTGAATTATCGCTGTTTGGGTAACCCACCGTAACTGGAGTGAAAATTTGTGGGAGAGTCCCCCACAATAAGTTAATTTGGTGTGGTTCCCTGAAAATAGTCCAGACTTGTTACTGTTGTACAACAGATAAGAGGTGTAGGAGCGTGTGCTTTATAAAAAGCTTAGCCCTCTTGATCCAACGACCAATCGATCGCTGAAATTGGAATCACGTTTTTCTCCTCAAGTACACTTGAATTTCAAGATAAGCACATCTTTCCACGTCAACGAGATCCCCTTTTGTCATTATATTTCACCATTAAATCTCCGAATTAGCATGGAATGCAACTTTCCACTGCTTTTCGATCAATCACTAGGCCACTGAAATACGGCAAATCTTCTGCATGCACCTTCAAAAGACTAAAACAGAAATAATACCAGCAACAGAATTCAATAATGTTATGAAGTGAAACAATTCTCGAAATTATAGCAACCCCAGAAACTTAAAATCCGGTTTTGGCTCCAAAGATACAGAGATATTTGCGGTATACCGATTATACGCAGCGCATGCTACTGTGTTGTTGATGCCGTTTTAGTTTTAGTTTGTGTGAGTTACGCCTACAGCTTACTGAGCCTCTGGATCATAGCTGCTTGAGTTTTACCCTCTTACAGGACCATTAATGAACGTTGCCTCCCCGCGTTTGCACGTTGCCCCTAACTTGGTCCACGAGTGTAACGGGTACACAGAGTCAAAACGGCTGGTTTGCATGTTACACATGTCGGCGTCATCTTGTTTTCCGGTTGTATAGGTCGCGTGCACATTTTAATGGGTCTTTTGCTCACACTTGTTTCTGTTGTCACCTTCTATAGGATTGTCGTTGGGGCCTTTTCTTCAAAAGAACGCTGTCCCCCCGTGTCTCCTAGTTGCAGAAAGTTGGTTTCCGAGTGTAATGAGAATACGAAGCCTACGATGTTCTGGCTACGTTAAGCTTGTTTTGTCGGCCTTCGTATCCCCTAAAGCCATCCGGTTAGCACACTTTTGATGCAACACGAACGCCGGGCGAAAATTATATTGTCGTACAACTATGTAAAATCGAATACACCGGGAACTTCCAAAGCTTGGCAACAGCACTATCGGTGTCCTCCAGTACTATCCCTGCCAACTTGGAGAATGAGGGTATTTCATCAGCAAGACCTGTTCTGTTTTGTTTTCAAATTGAGGACGACGAGGATGACCAGATGGAGGAGAACATGTGTCCAATCTTATCTGCTGAGAAGATGCGTGACCTGCATTGTTTATGCAAGTTCTTTGGACAATACACTACCGTTTTTATAGTAAATACTTTGGTAACATCTTCATTCATTCCTGACGTAGTGAGATCGTTCTCTATTCAAGTGAAGTCCCTCACGGCCGCTGACCTGAAGTTCCCTATCACACTATTGGAACCGCACATTCCTGACTTGCCTTTAGACCGGGCAATTGTACGTAAATCCAAGAACGCACTCAAAGAAGACGCCTCCCAGGGGCTCATACGTGCACAGTGGACCTCACGACTATCTACAGAGTGTACATAAAAGCACAAGGTTAGAGGCGGAGTCCGCTTAACTTTGCATGTTAACATCGTCGGGCTACCTCCTTCTGATCACACAGGCACTGCAGTATGGTCTATACTCGGTCGCATTATTCGGCCATTTGTTGGCAGTCCATTTGTGATCGGCTCTCATTGTGACGGCAATCGTCCGGATCCTTTAGACGGATATATGTGTGAATTCGTCAGGGAGACCGAAGACATTCTGACGACTGAGACCCACATAAACATGCCCAGAATAACAGTTTTTGTGATGCTTCATTCAATTATCTGCGGCGCAACTGCTCGTCACTTCATACGTAAAGCCAAAGGTCACAGCAGCTACCATGGCTGCGACGAGTGCACGCAAAGATGTATGTACTATGAAAATAGAGGAGTCTCGGTGTCTCCAAAAGAATTAAGGGCGGATTTAAGTCTTCGGAGACAACTTGATGATGAACAACACATCACTTTATCTCCTTCAACTCAACTGTCCAATGACATTCCCACCTTGACCTCAATCACCTAATATTCCCCGGTCTTGTTTAAAGCTTTATTCGGATTTGGTGTTCATCTGATATCGTTCATGGTTTTCACCCTCAAGCGAGTATGCAGAAAGTCACTGGCGTCAACTGGTCCGTCGTATTCAAATATCTCACGATAGACTTCCCCGGAAAATTCCGTTCCTTTTTCTCCTCCGGAGGACCACCGAATACATGTAATTCCTTCTGGACTCGGCATCAGTTATTCTGAAACAGTCTTTACAAAACGACTGTTATGAAAACTTTCTGAACTTGTTCTCATCCATATACATTCTTTCCTACCGTTTGTGTATATCATTTATTCACATTGCCTTTCATCATACTGAAATTATGTAATCAGCTTGCTTTTGTGCGGTAATGACGAAGTTGTGTATAATATGCGTTGCCCATATCATTCGCATGAACATGCTCAACAATTCGGCCTATTGCACATGTTTTGGCCGTTTCCATTTGGAGCTTTATACCTCAAACGAAACGGCTTGTAAAAGGGCAGAAATCATAGAAAGCGCAGGTGCACAACCCTGTATACGAACGCTTGATCTCTATGGAGGTGGGAGATACAAACGTACTCTAGGAAAATATCGTTTGCCAGTTGAGTGCACTGCCCACCAACAAGTTTCACATCTAGGACCAATTTACTGTTGTCATGCAGCAAATTGGACAACTGTGTTATCATTTGTAAATCACCCTGTTCAACTGACAGTAAAACGGCGTCAATTGTCTGGCTTTCCTATCCGTCTCCGAGTTTCGTAACCACGGATATTTTTCGTCCGTCCTTCACATCGTCCACGCGAGGTCATTTACAACTGATACAAGTGTTAGTCTCAATGTCGGTATAATTTTCAAATGCTTGTGTGTATATTATGATGACGAATTGGTAATCAATCCCGTATTGAGTTCAGTAAAATGTTACTCATTGTGCCCACTTTTTGGAACCATCAGGGGAACTGCAGGTTCACGTTGAAACTGTTGAAGGAAACAAATTATCTTTCCCAGATGTATTACATCGTTGAGTTTACCAACAGTCGTGACGTGTCTACCGCCAGTCACGCTTGGATACGCAGCACAAATATGTGTGCCTGGCCTCCGGCTAAACCGTTAAAGTTCATAAAACCCCTGAAAAACTACACCGTGCTGAGAGTTACAACGTCTTAGCCACAAAATTGAAAAGTCCGGCCATCTTCAAACCACTATCTGTCGTACCCACAAATTCGTGAGACAAGGCAAAACCTTGTGAACAGCAAGGAGAGTTGAAGTCCGAACTTGCTTCCACTGATATCACAGACGTGGATGTTCCGAATCGTAAACGAAGAATTAGATGGCTTTCCCTATCATTATATCTGATCACGTGTAATCACACAGGAGGCCACAACAAAGATCATCGTCCGAATATGAGAACACAAACCCTAACTCCACAAGACAGTTGTTCGCCTATTCCTCTGTAGAGGAAATTAACGCGGTCAACAGGTTAGGTCTTGGATTTTGTACAACTCGATGTTGTCCCCTCCAAACAATATCCCGGATACGGTGTAAAGCATGTTTTGTGGGTTCAAGGAATGTTTCACTTCCAAGAGTTGTATCGGTAGCTTCTTCCGGGCCTTCCATCTGCTGAAAAGCTAACTGAGTGCAGCAAACGACTGTTTGAAAAAACAAATATCAGAACTCCGAAGCGATATCAAGGAGCTAGAGGAACTGCTGCACAAGTCGTTAGGCAAGTTGGTAACTGCTGAGGTCATGCCAAGCAATGTGATGGCCTATATCAACAGCAGCCCATCGTCGCAAACGCAACCAGCTGCCCGCTCCAATCACGACAAAGTACACTTGCCAATGCGGCATTTGGGGATTTTTCTGAAAATGAACGATCATCTGCACAACGGATTCTACAAAAATTTCGTAAGCGACGTGCACGACAGTTTTTATCACTTCATATTCCTTGAATACTTATGACTTCAGTTTATTCAACAAGGTGTAAATGCACAAATAACTCCCTGTATCCTTTTAAATGTCAATTTATTGCTGTTTGATGATGTTGTTCATTGTTTCCCTTTCGTAGATTCGCACACTTACAGTCGTTCACCGGGGACACAGTTAGTGAGTGTACATGAGAGATAGGCAAGCGTATGTTTGCCAAATCACTGGCGATGAAGATAAACCGTTAGGGGACGAACGGAAATTGTCACCTAATGTAAACTAACATTTCTCAAGCAACTATGAGTGGGTTTTCCTTCAATTCCTTTAAAAGATGTTTTATGTGATCGACACAATCCTCAAGAAAATGAGGGAAGGTGAGAAATACACCAGGAAGTGGTTCTGTGATATTCGGAATTAGGGAATTCGAATAGCCCAAGAAATCGTACTTGAATCGGAACCTCCCCGGTAGGTAATAGGGAGACGTCTTAATACTTGCAGTAAGCAGTTCATATTAGTGAGACGAGAAGCCGAATTAATGGCTGTTAAACAGTATTAAAGAAATCACAGTCTGTCATTGGTTGACCGTATCAGAACATGCAGTCATAAACCGCAATTTAATTGGTGCAGTAAGGAACAAATATATTGACGAATAACGAAAAGCATAACATTGAGACTGTACGTGCAGTCCTAATGCGGTATATTTAACACGACGTTTGGATTGGCCCCCTATCAGACTTTTTGTTGTATCGGTGTTTGGATAACCGGTGAATCGATTAGATTTTCACCACGGATTCCAGAGAGCCAAAGACAGAGACGACGGAAAATCGAAACGCCAATACTTACAAGCTGATCGCGAAATGGTAAGAAACTATAGATTTACGGAGGTCATTCACTTGAAAAAATAATTGGGAACAGGAAGATGAAACTAAAGCAAATCATAAACGTGTTAAATTGCTGATTCATGGCAATATTTAATCGAGGTTGGTTGGAGTTAACGTGCCATATACAACCACCGCTAATTTTGCGTGACATTTCTGCTGTTATACAGGTTCAACTAGTAGACTTAGATAACCCGGAGGAATCGTGTTAAAATGTAGCTTGATGTTTCCAAAAACTGCTGACACCACTGCGTTTATAACATCTCTCAGGTGAGCATGCACCTGCGACCTGCCATCGTGACACACCGTCTGTTATGTCATGTTGGCAACTTTTAATACAAACACATCGAAGCAACGTCCAGTGTACAGTCCACAGAATAATTAGAAATTACAGTGACAAATGAGACCTAGCTCTTCTGAAGAAGTAGGAACTACGACAAATGGCTTGAATTTGGCCTATCTTGCCACATCTATAGCACTGGAAATGGCTGAAAAAGGGAATTCTTCTGATCACATGACCTGCAGTTATTTCAATGTTGGACGGAGTTTGGATTGAAATGATGTGGTTCAAATGTTGCATCTTTTTGGTGGGTTATTTCTTTCAACTGCCGGTGTTTGTGTGCCAGTTTCTCAATATTGTGGGCGTTACATAACACAGCTGGTTCTTCGTTCACTGCAACCTTAGTATCTTGAAGTGGTTCAGAAAAGACTGGCAGATTAGAAGGATGTCTCCTCTAGTAGTGATAACTTTCCCTAAAGACGAGGGTAACTGATTCCTGAAACTAATCGATCTCTTAGTTGACCTCCGAAATTACGCCATGCGGCTTGAGTTTGGAGTTAAAGGATAAATGCACGAAAATTCTGATTCTACTTCCTCATTACGGTATCAAGTTCCGCGCTTCCCACAGCTTCAAAGTTGACAATTCGAACAGGCTTAGGCAACGGACGCTTCAAAGAGGCGAATGAAATTGAAATAGGAGAGTAAGGAAACAGCGAATTTCTAATCAAAGCACAGGCATTCCTGCCAATTAACATGAGAAAACGCAGTGTTCACTTCCACATCCTTACACAACACAGCAATTTTCGAAACCTTCTATGTAGTCTTCGATATACTACGAACCTCATTGAATACTTCGATTTTCCAAAGTGCGAAAATCCGCTGAGTGATTTACTGACCGGGACGTCAGACAGTAGTTTGACATAGGCGATAGTAATTGTAATGTAGTCCGTGTTAAGTACGGTAAAATTACTTGTGCAGATAAACAACACGGCGTCCCATTGCCAATTAAGGTCAATACACTCACTCAGCGCGTGTTTGCGAGATAAATGCTCTTTCGTAGCGTCCAAACTCTGCTTACAAAGGTAGTCTGTCTGATAATTTTCTACCCGAACCTCATATTGCAAATGTTTTTCAAAGCTCATTATTGTCGCACACGACTATGTAATCCTATGCTTTGATATACACAACTTTTAAGACTGCTATTCCCTACCACCTTCAAAGAAACTGAATAGAAATGGCGTCACCATACCATACCTTCTTTTTACAATGAACTAGGTGTATTCGTCAGTTGGGTTCGTCGTATGACCAAGGCATTCAAGGTTGTCTATGAACACTTGCCACAAACGCTAAAGGTTTTTGAGTATTGTTTATATCCAGCCAAGACGACATCACCTTACACAGATGCTCTAAACAAGAGCCTCGATTTTAATACCACGGGTTTCAACAAGGTGTTTCACAGCAATTGATCGGATTGGATGAGGAACAAGTCGGTCAGTCGGAAGCAAACCTCCTGTAATTAGCCTTAAAAGGTTATGATAATCGAGGTGACGGTTTACGGAAGTGAACAAATTTCAGTTAACGGATGAGCAGTACCAGAGGCACTGGTGTCGGTGAAGTCTAGCCCTACACATTAACTGCTTCAGGTGCGCTTCAGAACCACGCAAACTAGACGATGAGCTTATTACTGCGTTTCAGTCAGAACTGATGGATTCTGTTTGTCAACACATTCACACATGTGAATCGAACATAACTCACGGCTGGTAACAGCGCTGACAGTCCAAAGACTTCTCAGCCAGCTCCTTCCGAAAAAAGCAACATTCTCTCTTGTTACTATAGTAAGAGCATTCCAGCTGTGCACATGCTTGTCGCGGCTGGGGTTCGAACGCTGACTTCGTTTCTCAATACATAACCTCATTTAAGGAATAATCTAATTATCACGTGCAGATAATTGCAAGGCATCTCTAACAATTGTACTAACCGCGAAGCAATCGTGGCCAAACGGGACAGACCACCAGACTGATAATCCATTTAGAAAAGTAAAACTAAACATTCATTCACCGGATAAAACTTTAGATTAGAATATCAGTCCTAGTATCTTTCAAAGAATGGAGTCGTGTGCTTAATGTTTTGCATCGAAATTCGACGAGCGATGTATTTGGAGTTTTTCTCAGTCTGAAAAACCTGTTACAGCAAATGCGAAACTCGTTCACAAGGTGGGAGAATATATTGACACTTGTACGTTCCTCGATTCACATGGGTAAAGCTAACCAATACTGCAACCAGCCCTGACAGTTATACTTGCAGATAGCAGATGTACACTTGAAGTTGCTCCGATATCGATTGAAATGCAATGAATATAGTAATGAAAAGCGACAAACATACATGGAAACCGCCCAAGATGCCCTATCATTTTTGATGGAATCCAATCCGCACGTGCACACAGAGTTAAAGGTAAGATATTTTTGTCAACTTTCAACTGGACTGTGAAAAGCAATCTCAGTCGTTGGACTAGCTAGAGATGATCTGGTGAAGAATACTCCGGGTCCACAGCATTTCATTGAATAGACAATGAGAAAACGGACCCAGTGTTCGTAATGGCAAGACCCGTTCCGGATTCACCAACAGATCAGCTGTCTATTCAAAGTGAAAAACATCGCCAGCACGTTACTATAACGGTTTGTCATTTCTCAAAGAACTTTTCTTCCAACAGCACACCTGGTTGCCATATACCTTAGCACCGAATTCTACCACATTTGTCTCGATTCGATTAAAGGAAAATAACATGGGAACACGTTTCGAACCACTTAGGAACTAAACAGCAGACTTGCGATGATAATGAAATCAGTTTCGAGCAACCTGTGCAGAGGTCACAACATTCGAAGACTTCTCTACAAAATCGAATTGCACACCCTAAAACGGGATTTAGTACGTATCACCATAAAAAATATAACGTTCATATGAGTCTATCGGAAATATTCATTGAATACTATAAGGATGACCTCCTGTTATCGCTTCTCAAAGTTACTATTATGGCCCATTAGAGAAGAAATAAGTCTACTCCAGATTTCTGCCAGTGTTACGTCGTCTGTAAGTGGCAGAACAGAAGAACAACTGTGGCATCCGACTAAATAATGAATCCAGTCTGGATTTTGGCGCTGACGTAAGTGAGGCAGATTGAAGAAAACACCTTTCGAATTAAACCAATGCATTTTGGACGGTTTATGCGACCAGAATCTATCGGTCGCAGCCTTTCTCGATCATCCCGCTTAGTGGCACGCTGCCAGTGCTGTGCAGTAGCCTGTCTTTCTCGTGGTAACCGTGGTCGGATGTTTGCAGTGACAGGCAATTGCGACCTCCGATCAATTAGGTAACCCGCTTCCCTACGAAAGCATAAATACTGGTACCGTGAACCGGTAGAGACGCAGCGCTTCAGATACTAATGTGTAACATCAAGCTACTGGATTGAATCGACGTCAGCAGGAATCGGTAGACAAAAGCTTATTCACAGGAACGCGATAACTGGGATACAGCATTTGAAATCTCCCCATTATCAGCACGACAGTTTCATAGTAAGGACGGAGAGGAGCCACTTTGTTTGGGTGCGTTACACCTACTTCCTCTACACATAGATATAAGTTTGGAAGGTACCAATTGCCTGGATGGCGTGAAAGGTTTAGAGCGCAAAAGGTAAAACTCTGATATGCAGGAGAACAACTTCGCTGTAACTCAAGTAAAAAATTTGCCAAAAACAACCTAGTACGTTTGAATAGAAATTTGATCCCCATTAGTGGTATAGAGACAATGTAGCAGGTCCCCAAACGCCTGAACAAGCTCCAATAACCGTTTGAAAATCAGAACGCAATCTTGTATGATCACAGATAAGGTTGATAATGACATTATAACTCAAGGTTGTCCTCAGACGACATCTCGTTAGTGACGGCTGGAACCACGTCCACCAACAGTAAGACTTGTTGATCCAGACCCAAGTAGGTGTCCGACATGAGGTATAGGGTCAGTCGGTGTTGTCGCCTTGGTTGTACACCGACAGTGGGTGCCGGAGGTGGAGTAGGAAGTCGAAAAGTGAGGTGTACCGCACGGCCGCTTCCAGTGGGATGCTTTTTAGAGGGGGATTTTATCAATAAAGCATTCGGGCTAACCCGCTTGAGGGCCAGCAATTCACCTCCGGTGGCACGGTTTGACTCTGCGTCACCGAAGACGAGCACCCAACATTCCTGGGTTTTAGATTTCACCAGTGCCGCTGAGGTGATAGACTGAAACGCAGAGGTAATATAAAGTAAATTACACAAAGCTGATATTGATAACTAGACCAGTTTCTACGGCTGCCACGACCTCGAAGAAACTAGTAAAAAAAGATAGACAAGCCAATTACTGGATCTCCCAGCTGATAGACACACCGTAGGTCCCAATGACACCGGTGTTTAAGTCACATTCATGGTGATAAGTCGGATTCGGAACCTTCCATGAACAACATGGGAAGAAAGACACGCGAAACTCACAACCAAACGGCTCGCGGGCAGACTTATTTGACCGCGTGTTGCAACCAATTCCGTTATCCGTGAGCAAATTCCAATGGGAGCTGCTAAGTTCTATATGTTATTGTCCTCAGCAAGAGCTTCTAGATTACCTCATGAATAATTCATATACGCGAGTGCAACGATCGATGACCATCGAACTGCAAGTGCGAATCGTCACATCAAACTAGGTGACAATTTCGGGTGTTTTTACGTCCTAAGTAAAAGAATCGATGTGGTGAACATGAAGCGAATTTGCATATCGTGTGTACTTCTGAAAGAATGACTGACTGCTTGAATGTAATTCAGTCAGTACGGTTGACCAAACTGAAACGAAGATTTTCTTGAGAACGATTTTTGTGCAGAGAAGGGGTTGTACCGGATGTAATCAAACATCTGACAGAACGATCATGATATGACAGTTGTCGGATGTTTTCCGGATGACAATCTTGTAAACGGAAAACATGTGCATGTTACTAGGTTACAGTAAAACACAATAACGGACATGAGAACCACGTTCACACAGAGACGTCTATTACGATTTTTTGTCCTGTCATTGAATTACCAGGGCATTTGGAATGTTAACACGAACCGTTTGTGAAGACAGAAGGTGGAATGACGCATTCGATTGATGAAGTCTCAGAAAGAAGTAAGATGAGTGCTTTCATGTGATATTATGCAGGACACAATGCGTTGGAGGCGAGGAACAGATATTAGATTGATCAACTTGCGTCCAATGTAACCGATGATTTTTTCTCACGTAGTTGAAGTGAACGATAGAGAGAATCTCAGTGGACCCCGGATGGTGACATTGATAAGCAGATCGCAGAATGCTTATGAATGCACAATAAGTTTTTGAACAAACCAACCGAATTAGAAGACATTTGGACAAGTGTGTACCAAAGGCAACTTAGTAAGCAAACATCAACGATTTCAGTACCCTAAGCGACATCGTAGGGAGTTTCATAACCCGAACGCATCCGCTTGTCGTTGTACGCTCACGTTGACGGTTGGGCAAAGCCAATGTTTAAAAAATGATGCGGTTGTGAGGTACTGGCAACAAACACCTGTGAATTCCAACACCTTATCTTTCCACCGTATTTTCAGTGTTCCATTACGTGCACACGTGATAAAACCGCGCTAAATGTTCATCCGGAAAACGTATGAATTACACTATTAGGAGTCGAGAGTTCTTTGCATTTCTGAAATTAAACAACGAAACGTACGTGTCTGCCAACTCAGAGGCACTCGACAGCGACCGTGATCCTTAACGAATTCGGATTGTTTCCCATCAGTACAAGGGTTAAATATTTACGTCTGTAAGCCACTTGTATCAGTATGAAGCAACAAACCAACCAGGTCAAATAGGATCTGCCGAAGGAGCGACACTACCCTCTCAAGTCAGGAAGAAAACTAACACGTATGCCTGAGTTAGACACCGATGAATGTGCTTCAAGCCTGTTGCAACCTGGACAACAAAAATTAGAACCAGAATTATTACGGCAAAACAGCAACTTCCCTTTGCAAACCACTGGCCATTTTCGCACTAATACATAAACAGAAAGAGAGAGAGAG
>QNGE01004050.1:23208-47942 GCA_008508345.1 Paragonimus westermani
GACCTAGACAGGAGAACGATTAGGGTTCTCAACTGAATCCTTCGGCTCAAAAGCCTGTACCGCAATGCAGCGGGTGGGTGACGATGTACCAGAAATGGTACGTTTTCCAGGAAGAGATGCCAACCATCTTCTAACCCCCAACCTGGAGGACCAGGAGACTGTGGTTTGTCAGACCTCTACCTGTTGGTCTGCCTGGTATGAGTAACTATGTCCAGTTTAGCCCAAAAAGTCATCGAGATGCGCAAGCCGTCACACCACGTCAAGGTCCAGTCTCACCGTGACGGGCTGGATCAGGAAACGAAAATTGGTCGACATAGCCCAGGAAGAAGATAGGAGAAGGTGCATGCGCATTTAAAATTTGAAACCCCATGAACGCCACTGAATAAAGCCCCACTCCAAAGGCCTATCAGTTACTTGAAGTAATCAGTAGGGAAAATCGCATGAACACTTGAAAGAAAAGCATACCTGATGACTCCGTGAAGGCGGATTGTGCTGTATCAAGTGGACACGAAGTGTATAATCTGTCTCCGCGTACACAACTAGTGGTTGTGAACTCTGGCCAGTCGCGTCCAACGGACACGGACGCAAGATGGAGGCTGATTGGGAAGTCCGACGTGTAGGATCAGGACCAACTAAGGATAGACGGATGTCAATGATTGGAAATCCTTGGATCACCTAAACCAAGAGTTCAAAACTGTTAGTAGTGCGAAAACCTGGGATACAACTGATCAGTGATAAGATGCAAATATGAACTTACAAGGACAGTATACAATGGTTACTGGAAAACACAAAATGAACGTATTTTAGACAAGTACCTTTACATAAGTTACTATGGGTGAAACCTTTTGCCACCTTTCAAACTGCCTCCAAGAGCCACGCGGCCCACATAGTCTTCGTAATGAAAATCATATTAAGTAGCACAGTGGTGAACACGGTTGCTCCATGACAGCATGATCGGAGCCCTACTGCAGGGCGTGGCAAGGATATGCACCACTGACGAGCTTTAACAAGAGCGAGCCCCGAGTCTAGTGCTTCTTTTCGAAAGGGACTAAATGAAAAGTTTATATTGAATGCGATAGCTGCAATCAATTGTGGAAGAGGTTTCATAAATATGAAAACCAGAAGCCCTCACTATCCATCAGAAATCTTACGCCATGTCTACTCATGGCAGAGTGACCTTAATCAATGAAGTGTGAAGAGCCGAGAGTTTGGGTTATAGCCGAGTTTGTGAGCCGGTGACTGTTCAATAAAAACGATGGAGACCTCGATTCCAAGCCATCTCGGAAGAGCACGAATTTCTCAGTTGGTCATAAGTTCAAAACGTGAGAGTGAAGGAATCACACTACGATGATTTCACAAATCTATGGGGTGCACTGGATGGTTGCATATTATACAAACAGCGTATATACCACAATGTCCCCGGTGTCCCTCGGTGGCGTACCGAGGAAAATGCAAGAATAATATGATAAATCAAGGACTCATTTGGATTAGCACACCCACTGAATCATATCACTTCATTAGAATGAATGATCAACGAATTACTGAGCGGTCTCCACACACGTTCACGTAACGTAGTGCACACCTTAACTTGGTAAATCCACCGAAACATTGGTCACTGGCCCTTGTTCACCTGCAAGCCCCGTGTCTGACCCGTTGCCTAACGGATTAGTTTGCGTGGTTACAAATTCCGGATGAACGCCGCAAACTAAACTCATTCGTCAGTCTGAGCAGGTGGCAGTACCCCGCTGAAGTAACACAAACATTAACAACATTACAGGTTCCTTTACGTCTTATTTGAATCACTCTTTGTCCAAGGTGTCGGCAGTTGACTATACTCTCTCACCACCATTCGGATCCGTATAATGTTTTTTGAACTATTTCTTACTCGGTCATCCTCATGTATGTTTGCTTTCAAACACAGAGCAAACTCATGTGCTGTACGCAAAGAAAATCATGACAACAGTGAGGGAAACGTCTAAAACCGAACTATTGTAACAACAGTATAAAACACTATGTGTTCATCGGACATCAATTGATCCAGCCACCAATAATATCCGAAGCTTTAAACAAATAGATCCACGGGCACCACTTACATGCATTCGAGTCTCCCGCCATTGATATTTATTGTATTGGTGAAACAAGCATTCAAAATTCCAGTGCCGTATTACACCTATGGACTCTGTTTGCTGATTCACGATGGACATAACTTTAATGTTTATTTAGAAACACTGTTGGAGCAAGTGACAGAATCACCTTGAGTGCACACGCGAAGAAAGAGCTTTTTAACGGGATACTTATCAACAATCACCATCAGCTAAGAAGTCTCGGTTAGTACGCGTGAAGAGTAGTCAAAACAAACGAGGTGTGTTTGACAAGGCGACCTTTGCATCCATTGACTACAGCTCAGACTAGGTCAGCATGAATTTTAATTTCGTAGATTTTCTACATAATGCACGTCTGGAAACCCGAGTACTCAAAACAGAAGGTTCAGTGCTGCTGGCAATGATTTAGGTGGTCATTAAACTCACGATACGTTCGTTACAGTTTTACATTGACAACAGTTTGGTTTGATGAGCACAAACTTTGTTCATCAAAACATCACCGACTCGCTTGGTAGTTTTCAATTTTACGTTAATTTCAGACCCAGAAATGACTATATGGTTGTAGGCTAACTTTGCTTTAGTTGCTCAAGTATTGTAAGCTAAGTTATATTATTTGGACAGTTGCGTGCAAAACACGTTCCGTACATGGGTGAATCACCGTGACATTGTCTAACACAACACGAGTAACTTAGCTGAGCCACAAGCGTGCATCTACCAAAGACAGTTAGCCTCCGCTCTAGAAGATTACTCACGAGATTCCGTACAGGCATCGTGGATACATACTTTGTCTGTAGTGTACAAGTATGGTACTCTCTAGTGTGGCACTGTTGACTTTTAAGTTTTTGTGCAACCTTTCGTACATTCTCTCTGGAGACAGACGTAAATTAATATCTAGAACCCTATGTGTAGGACCAAGATGTAGGAGAGGAATGTATGGCGCTATCAGGATGGAGAGAACCGAAACAATCAACAACTCCCCAGCCCGAGGTAGTCAGAAGCTACGCGCGATAGAGAGGAAGGGCAAGCACATTATTAATGTGGTGAGAATGTCATGATCCGGATGGTCAACAAAACCTGTGGACGACTAGCACACGAATATAAGATCTATATACGAATCGAAAACACGTAATCCGGAACGTAACGATGCCCAGAATCCTAAAAGAATACAGAAGTTACTGACCTTCAACTGAGAATGTACTTAATTCCAAACTAAACATAACACGGTAAACCAGTGTCTGTGCGAACATGGACTATGGATGGCTTTGACTAATCCCGCCTTAAAAATGGAAATCATCAATCAGAAGACAACGGAGAAATATGCACTCAAATCGGGTTTCAGCAGGTAATGTCGCGAAAGATAAAAATCAAAGATAAAGACTTTTCCAATAAGTCTCGAAAACTAAACCATCCTTGAAAGGAGCAGAACATGAACGAAGTGTCGGTTGTCTCCCCGTCCCATGCAGTTATGTGGTATTCATGTTGGTTTGTGAAACACTGGTGTAATGAAATTCATCCAGTCACCGCCCTGCCCTGGTCAAACGGTCGACAATAGTGTTAAAGATTTCCGGCTAGAAAAGTCGTGTGATATAACCATGGTTTGGCTGATGACATTTTTATTTGAATGATACTGTAAAGATGCAACTCACGTGATGTTCGCCGGAGTAAAATTTCATAAGTTCTGATCACACATGAACATGTAACTAATTTTAAACAGTAAAATAACGTTCCCTAGGGTGGAAGCCATAGTTCAAGGGATTAGAAAGACAGACAGGAAGATGAAGACTGAAAACAGAAAAGAAACTACCTGTCGGTATGTCGTCTCTGTGTAGTTAAGAGTTGAGCTATTCGAGTAGTTGTATGAACTAGATAGGGAAGATAAACCGACAGCTAGCTTTTCGTATCAGGCAGCATGTTCCCAAGGGGCTAGAAACACAACTAGAAACGCCAGACGCGTGTATAGAGACTGACGGACGTTATCCAGCGTTAACAATGGCAAAAGCTTAATCTGAACAGGATACGGGGTCCAGATTTGTGATGCATACTCTGTGATTTTTCGAAGCAATCAGAAACGCATCCTCCAATTTTGGCTATTAGACGTCGAAATCTCCCAATGTGTTCAAAAACAATTCGTATTGACGTTGTGGCTGCCATGGTAGTCAGCATCCCCATATTTCTAAGCTTTATTTCCGTGTCCGTCTGACTTTCGCCTTATGAAACCTTATTTTAATATTTAAAATTAGTTACATGCCCATGTTTGTTCAGAACTTATGAAATGTTGTTCCTGAGAACATCACAGGATTTGCGTCTTCTCGTTGCTTCATTCAAGTTCATCGAGAGAACTAACTGCTTTGGACGTCCTTATCTGTTAAAATTTGTTAGAAAAACTGTGTGCATTAGCCGTCGAGGAAATGGTCTATCTCCTGAGGCGGTAAAAACGCATGTGGCTGCAGTGCTTAGCAGAATAACTGAAGAAGGAGAAACACTTGCGAGAGGCGACTGTATCGGTTACATCTCAACGCTCGGCCTGATTCTGAAACATTGCTACCTCTATAAAATGTTGCTAAGTGTCGTCTTGATATGCATTCGAGGAGCTTCCTATCCAGGCGACAGAGTCACACCTTGAGACCGTTCAAAATGAAAAGGGTACGTCGAAAAGCATGTACCGAGATATATCAAGACAGGTGATTTAGTGTCACAAACGTATTACACACTTACAGTCACTTTTGATGGTAGGCGGCCAAGAGGTTCACGTAACTCAGGAATTGTGCACTTGATGTGGGATTAGTTAATGAGGGGTCACATATCGCGTAAGTGAGACCCAAATGTTGTTCGTCAACTTACACTATCTGTAACATTCATATGATCCAGGCGTGTAATGTAACGCTAATTCGACTGTATAGGGGGCATTTGCTTTCGATTATTGATACCTCTAAAACACTCACCAAATACAACAGGAACACCAAAACAATGAAGTTCGTCGGCATACTTCTGTGATGAGTTACTTTGCTGACCAAAGCATAGTAGTAGTGTTTCGCAGGCTTTGCTGGCTCCGTGATATTATGTCCAAGTTGTGCGACCACCTGACACATTTTATCATCCGAAAATCCGCTTATCACGTCTAAGCCTGGATAGCTCCCTAAACCTAGTTTTACTCGAAACATAAACTACTAATCATAAAAGTAACCGAAACTTGAAGCAGTAAACGACTAACGTAAACACAGAAAAGGATACTGGAGCATGCAGTGCGGAAAGACACAAACATACAGAACACACTGACCCGACGCAGTTCAGAAATCGCATTCAGGCGAAATCGAGTGTTCAGCATCCCGTCTAAGCGGTCCATATTCGGAGTCAAGTACTCGATTAGTTCTGGCAAACAAGTGATCGGAGTCATATCTGGGCGCCTGTGTGCGAGATAAGTAATGGAGAGGATAAATACCAAAGTGGATGATTACTGAGAAAGATAGAATTTAGCAACTCAGTGAGATAATACATCTTGTTCCCTATTTATTCATCACATTCACAAGATGGCAATTCTGAAAAATAATGCATAACAAACAGGAACGAAGACGTTGGACAAAGAAGTTGCTAAAGAGATGAAATGAACCATTGAAAGATCGACAACAGACGAGAGACTGTCCACAGATGGTCACAGGGCAAAGGCTATCCGAACTGCATCACATGGTTTAAGCCATAACAAAAGCGAAGGCAGTTCTATAGAACGAGCTGTTAGACAGACCTAAGAAGCATCGGATACGCCTTCCACTAACCAAAGTAACACGCCAGGTCGCACAAATCAGCGTGTGAAGAACAATCGGAGATGAATGGGATTACTTATCGACCTCTGATGCTCCAGAGCGAATTACACTGAAGATCTTGGTTGGGAACCGCATGACTTATGAAATCAAACAACCAAAAATCGGCTGGCGTACTTTATGTTGTTTGAGGAGTGTACGACACTTTTCGAATGACCCCATCACACTCTTTCTCGTGGTCCCGTCTGACTGGGTACTTGGTATTGTTATTCTCACAACCAACGTCTAAATGTATTCATTCAAACAGCCCACCTCCCTCAGTCACTGAACTTAACACACCTGCCCACATAGCCACTGTTATTTGTCGATTGCACCCTCCCCGTCACTGTGGATACAGCCTTTCTAGAGGCCACCGTGAAAGTGTCAACAGCCATTCAGTCTGCCCGAAGGCCGAGTATACAGATACATATAAGATCGACCTAGTCACATTTTGTCGGTAACTTCTTGCTGTCGGTCTCTTGTGCTTGTGCTTGTCGTGTTTTCTGGACCCTTGTGAGTCTATTACGATCAAGCATTGCACCTTATCCCTGGAATGCAAACAAATTGAGGTTTGAAACAGTTCATTCCCTTCAGAAGTTTGAACAAGACCGTTAGAACACGAAATGCTTGCATCTGCCAGTTTTCGTGTTCTAACGGTCTTGTTCAAATTGAGGTTTGTTTGTGTACTTGATCAGAAGGTTTATACTAACAGGACCACACTTCCAGCGAGTTGATTTGGCTCTGATATTTGGCGTCGTTCGTTATGCGCGCGCCGCTCAACGTTCGTCGGAAGAGCGTACAAGAGGCATTGGTTGGCAACATGAAAATTCAGTTAATCCGGAGTAACTGATGAACAGGACCACAAACGCATGCCTTAATAAGCCTACTGGGCAACGAGTTTTACGCAATGGATGGTCTCATCACATAGGAATTTGGAAATCCAATCGAAGTGAGACGGAGCAGTCGTGTTGACAACTGCACTACAGGACCCACATTAGAGAAGAAAGAATTATAATAACTACAAGCTCAATTAAATTCACGTTGATAATGTACAAGCTGTCGGTTCTCCCAGCACAACTCACAGTCGGTCGATAACGTCATGATTATGGGAAGCTAACTGAGTAGTGGTCAACGCGGTTGCCTATGGAAAACACAGGCCGAAGTTCTAGGCCAAGTAGCACCGAACACTAACAGGAGCGCGAGTCAAATCCAGTGGCTCATTTCGAAACAGGCTGAGTGAACAGTTCTTTCCAATGCAGAGACTGCGATCAAAACATGAGTAGCGTGGAATTTATTAGAACTAAACACGTGACCACCAATCGGTAATTAGCAGAAAGTCGTGAAGAGCAGAACATTTCCTATTAATTCACGAACGAGCAAATAGCGTGAGCAAACACATTCGAGCACACATAACACAACGTACCTGAACGCGTCCAAATGTGCCGACTGAATGCCAGGTAGCTGGAGCAAACTGCTACCAACGTCCTCAACCCAAACGCCTTGAGTAAGCATCTGCATGAGTACCAAGCAGTTGAGACTGGTTGCCAACCAACCACACTGAGCACAAACGTCCAACATGGCCTAAATGAATCAATGGGTATATGAGTAGAACACAGTTCTTCATAAGGCAACAGACAAGCACGGTCAACATAAGTCTTTAGTAGGACCAACTCAAAGTTTCTGTCCAGAATTACACAAGATTCAGTCTGTGGACTGTTGAAATAAACTAAATAACGGACAAGTAATGTCAGTAGTTTCTTCAATTTCAGTAGATTTTTGTGATTCTGAATTAATACAGTGAAAACAGTATAACCGGTTCAGACAGATAGTTGGCCTGATAGGCTAAGGAAGAAACGACACTCATGTTGTTAATGCGGAAGCCATCAGATAATAGGAACGTTAGAAGCAGTGATTGTGAAGAATTTGCATACAAAATAGGGGACCTTAATGTGCAACATTGTCCTATCTAGTAACACAATTATGTTCTTAGAGTACTTAGCTATATTACAGTCTGTCCGGGAACTCGATAGTAAGTTTCAGATTTTATCGGTGCTTATTTACGTTGCAATTTTTTTTCTCCAGCTAAAAACGACTGAAGATAAGAGCAACGTTATACGATTCAGCTTGTTATTCACGAGCATCTAAAAGGAAACATTACATTGGGTTGTGAAGATGAGAAAGCAAATCTGAATTTTTCGGGCATTCACGATAGACGGCTAGGCATGTTAGGATGTTGCTACCACGGTTCCATATATTGATGAGTTTGTGTTTCACACTGAGAAGTTTATGAGACACAACTGCACTTAATCTGAATGGATCGCTTCAAAATGTAGCTGCTGATCAGGAAGGAAAGTTTAGTTTGTTAATTTTTTACTGCTTACTATTTTTTTTTCAAAATATCGATTATGAAGCCAACATTCACCTTAGCGTTCCTTCGGATGACACTGGTTCTAAATTGATAAGCAAATGACCTGTCTTTCGAGACCACATGAATGATAATGTAAACCTCACTCTATTAGGAAAGAAAACCGTGCATAAGAATCTATAGCATGGTCCTCCTGCAGTTAAGCTTTTCAACTTCACGTTGTGATATGTTGTTCCTTGTGGTAACCGTTTATTTAGTAATATTTTATATAGTTACGCTGGTCCCGCTACTGGGACCCAAGGTATTGTTTGGGCTATGGACTTAATGTGCAATTCGAGTGGATAACCTGATCAAGTGCAGTGCGCTGATTACTGGCAGTGTAACAAGTACGCTTATTTTAGTGTTTCGTGATGAAGTTAACCTCATCTGAAACATCGAATTGCTTGTCGTCTCTGTGGATGTTGATTACCAAAGAGCATCTGTTCAGTGAGTGGTGCACATGAGTTGATACTGCACTGGCAACCTTTGCCTAACTATATCATTATGCTGTTGGACAGTTTTTATTCATTATTACGATTTCACCAGTTGGGTTAGTTCTCAGATTCACTACACAGATATCCAGAAGAAAACATGAAGACGGAACACTTTTGGATGAAGAACGAAGAAAGCAGCCAAGGGTTATCTTAACTTCACGAAGTACAATCCGGTCATCTACTGCTGTATTTCAGAGTAAGCATATTCCAGCAAGTCATGACAAACCAAAGAAGGCACTAAAAATAAGCCACATTTAGAGAAAACGTTCAGTGAAGTTTGACAGCAGATTACACAAAGGTTACTTTAATTCTTTTTTAGCAGTCCACGCTAACATGGAAATCAAACGAGACGAGAAACCAACAGATATCACGAGTTTTCAAAACATAATAAGCAGTTCGGATTTCATGTTTTTCTATAAAACAATTCCACATTAAAAGGTCAACTGAATCATGGGAACGTGTGTATTTGGTGAAACTATCCACGGGGTACAAATCAAGGTTATGTAAGTGGAATAAACTGTGGAATAAACGGTCGGAGGTGTGGAGAGATCCCAAACGATTCGAAATACACTAAACATAGTGGTTAATGTTGAACTGTGACTGGAATACTTTGAGAAGCACTACAATCGCAGAAAATACTGATAATTAACTGCTAAAAATAACAAGAAAATTAGGTAGGAACATGGTGTTCAATAAAAACGGTTGAAACGGAACCAGTCAGTACTAATAAACAACAGGTGCACTGCAGTTTTCACTTTAGTGTTTTATTAATTGTCCCCATCCCATAGACAACTCAGTTAAACCAAGGAGGGCACACACGCCATACAAGCCCGTAAGTTGCTTTCACTTCTCACGTAAATGTGTCAACTATGAGATCCTCAGTCCGGGTGCGATCAACAGGACTTAATCGTCATCACTCTTCTTCCCTAGCCACCTCACGTTATTCAAACACATTTGAATTACGTGAAGACAACAAGGAAAATTTCATAACAGCAGGTTTCCATTTGAAACGTCTAACGATTTACACAGTGAACTGTCGGTCAATCATTGTTATGGGACGTGGCTAGATCAGGGCACCACTTTGTTTCAGGAAAGTGGTTGAATTTGTGGTTGGCCCGGTAATTGACATAGAAATAATTTATCAACAATAACTTATACTACCGTTGTGTCTGTGAAAGACGCTTGGCTTGTGAGTTCGTTTGCTGTGCAAACTCCCGTATAGGTCGACAACAATTAAACCACAAACGCGTGCACTCATTTGCACGACAGACATGCACTCACATACATTGGGTGACAGTACGCTGTCGTTCGCCTTGGTGAAAGTTCTCACACAGCACGTATGCACTATTCCGATAGTCTCTTCTTGTCCGTCGCGTTCGGCGCTTGCTCTTTTGTTTCAGAATGCCGCATGTGGGCAATACGCTACTTGTGAGTAGTATACTACTCACAACGAAACCACCTGTCATACAACACTACGATCAACACGCTCTCTGGCTACAGGATGACCGACGGTTTGTTATAGCAATACATTTGCAATGATGGCCAAAGGACGTTTATGACACAGAGGGACCCCAGTAATCTGAGTTCTAGGTTTTCCGTAGGTTCAGTAAGACAAAGTTAAAACGTGCCCAGAAGCTAACAGTTACTGTTATTGTTATAATTACTACATACAAGTATGAGAACAGTGTGGGTAGCAAATCAATACCATGAAACAATGGGCAAAAACGGTATAAAAAAATTAAGCAGCGATATACTGTACGAAAACAGACGAGAACAATGTCTTGTTGGCTTCACATTACACATGGTTTCGATGTAGTTGATACGATTTTTGATCGTTCTTTTATGAAGTGAAAATTATTAATGACAGCAAACGACGGTCCACACAACAAACACAATCGGGTAGTTGTCAGTGATTACGGCTCATGGTCACAACCCTCAGATGCTTTAATTAACGATATTCGTCACCTCGTGGACCCTCGTCAACTTGATCACCACTTCTTTAAGCTTTTGTATCAAGTCATGGAAATTTCACTGTGCAGTTTTCTCTAGCTGTACACAGACCGTATGATTAAGCTGCTCAGCTGGCATGTGCAAGACGTATTCGAGCCACCTTAACCGATGAAGTAAAACCACTTCAAGCAACAAGAGATTGTCCGTCCTTGACACTCACCACACAATGTTTTATAGATGATGAACAGGAAAAGACAACTAGCAAATGTCATCAGCACGGTGCGGTCGAGTATCGTAAACCCAGGCACTTCGGAAAACTTGTTTACTGGTAATAGGCGAATGTCACGCATTCACCAGCAGTAACTCAAGTTTGCAGAGGTCAACCGAGCTTTAACGACAAGTAAAGAGATCATTTCTCTTGTATCGCTGCCAACCACGATAAAGTACCTAGGGTGATCAAAACTTTCAACTGAATTCAGACCGTCACAGTGAGGTGCAAACATAAGACTTGTCAGTATTGCGGCAACACTTGATACGAAGATGGCATAAAGCACAGAACGGCAGCAGAGCTTATAATCAAGATTATATGTGTTAGAAAAGGTTTCTCATCACTATCGATGAGACCAAAACTCTCAATGCAGGATAGCGCTGAATATGAAGTTGGAAAGATAAATAGAAATGAGACAAGCTTGCTGCATTTAGACGGAGGTGAGAGCAAACTGGAAAATCATTATTTCCGAATAAGACCAACATATATGCTTATCAATGAGAGCAAAACTAACAGATCGTCAATAACAGCAAATACTACTTAAGTCAACAATATTGAGAAGCCAAAAACTACGAGGAACTTATGTAAACGAATTTGAGGTTACGCCCAACTAGGACGTGAGAGGAATCTAATTCAATACCGATAAACAGCTTAGCGGGCTAAAACGAGTGGGATTTACCATTCAATATGGTCGCTCAAAATGGAAACTCAGAAGATGAAGAAGTTGTGTCAAGAAATCGATAGCAATTTGTCAAGACCAGACCACTCTAAATGATGACTAACGTTATCATTTTGCAGTGAGTATTGAATACACCAAATGTAAGCTATTTGCAGACATGCTTATCTACGTAGAAGAACAAATACTGGTGAAAGTCAATAGTGTCTTCAGTTTTTGTATTGTCACCAAAAAAGACAACACTCTAGTTTCCATCTTATCGCTCGACCTTAAATAAATACTCGGAGACAACACAAATGCAAGTTCGTCAATGATAAATGCACTTTTCACCATACACACGTAACGAATATGATTGGCCGCTACCAAACCTATTGTTCATTGGGTTAAACCAGAGCCGACTAACTGTGCGTGCAGATTGCAGTTATTACAAAAACAGTTTATGAGCCTAGTGCGCGTTGGTGTTTGGAAGAAGGACGGCGGACCGCAAATCAGTGCATTAATCGTTATGCAGACCACTAGGTGTGGATAAAACTTCTTAACACACAGATGTACATGATAGTTCATTGTTAACGGGAGGTTGAGGTGGACAATAACGATAATATTCGGAATATGACTTGAGAAATGCAAGTATGAAGTACCAACATTCAAGTGCACGCAGTCGTCTTATTAACCGTTACTTGTGTTAAAACTGTAGTCATAGTAGCACAACTTTCAAGTCGCCTGATTAGGATGTTCGAGTTTCTGAAGCTGAAGATTTACTGACATTTAAATGCAATTGCATTATAGTACCTGTACAATCCTAGTCGCCTGGTCCAGCACCGAACGCGTATCCGTAACATAGTCAGCGACGGGTAGCTCAACTAATCGCGTGAAATGTGCCTGTAGTAACAGATGGGTTTTCGTGTGTGGGCAATCGAACAGACCGATTTGCTTGAGAGGCAACATGGTGGCCAACTGTCGGTTCATCTCATCCTCGTTATGGCGCACGGGAAGCAGATCGTATTCATGCGCATTCTACAAAAGAAAGGAAAAGTAAAATCACTGAAATCGACAGAAATACATCATTTGCCATGACTTTTGCTGCCTCATACACAAACTGAGGTATCACTGAGAAAACAATATTCAGATAAGGTAACCTGAACACTACTCACAGAGAGTGAGCGTTCCAGTGTGATAAGTTGGTGATGTCTAATTGGATACCGATAGTGTAGCATCACCTTCCTAGCACGTACACTAGAGGAAAGGATATGCAGCAGTGACGAGGTCCAAAAAGAGAGAAACTCGAATCTAGTGTCTTTCTTTGTAAGAGGCGGACTGGAGAATCTAGGTGAATGCGAAGGAGGCAGTCGAATGTAGCATTATATCCAGATTTAAAATACTTGGGGCATAGTGAGAATGGTCGCAACCTTGAAAGTAAAGTACACTGAAAATTCTGTTGGCAGATTAGATAGAATCTTTATACTATAGGAACCACCACAATTCGATAGGTTGTTTCACCCACCTTGATGAATACGACACCCGCTAGCAAGTTTGGGTTAATACAACTTTGCAATTTTGGGCTCTGAATGCCTAACGTCATCTTGAATAAATGAAGATGGACACACTGCTGACTTGTTGTCACAACATGACCATTCGAGTAGCAGGTTCGTCACCCCAAACTAATCTTTGCTCTAACCATTTTGGGATATCTTCGGCCACTTGCTGATACGGTTACCATTTTGATTCCTCCGTGTATAGATCACTGAAACCGCTCATGAAGTGACACACGACGTGAGAGACAGAGCTAGGTAAGCTGAGCTTTCTGTTAGAAAGAACTGATTCCTTGGTGATTTCAAACAATCGCAACTAGGTGCAGTCGAGAGCCAGAAGTGGACCTTAATTTGTGAGTGAACTCGTTCTTTCGACGACCCTCTCTAAACTGCGGAAACGGTGATACCTTTATTTGAGGTGTCTGCCAGGCTGTTGACTTCCGGTGTCTCACCAGAAAGCATCAATCGTTGAAAAAGAATGTGGTTGCGGCTGCGGTTTCTGACGAGAAAGATGCTAACATCAACGCCAATCCAAATGGCACTGCTGACATTGTACGCTAAATCAAGTGTGAGGCACGCTTCGACAAGCTACCGCAAATACCTGTGATCGATGACCAATCACAAAATCAATCTCAACCCCGAAAGGAAACCTTAACCATCATCACGTCTGATATTTACTGACCGACTTGGTTCTTTAGTCTTCATCTGGCAAGTTGTTCAACAATTTCATCTGGGAGCCGGATGAACAGAGGCAGTTGTCAGAAGTTAAATCTACAAGTCAGGCATTACCCATCAGATCGAATACCTCGTGAAGCAGTATTCTTGGTGCTAAAAATCTAGCGTGGATGAAGTCCCAACTATGGGAGAATCTGAAATGCCACGACAGGTATTAAAGCCGGAGTCTTCAGGGCCAAGCAGCAACGTGATATATTCGGTCCTGAATTACACAATTTCTAAGCATGCAGAGGTTGGAAGGAAGATTCATATCGGTGGAAATCACAATATTACCAACATACNAAGATTCATATCGGTGGAAATCACAATATTACCAACATACAGTTCGTGCAATACCGCCTGGGAATCGATGTTCAATTATTCCTAATAGATCCGCCAGTATTCAGCCAAGAGAACCGCTTAAGTGGAGTACCACGATCACAACTATAACCATAGATGAAATCTCGCAAAAACTTGACTATCTCATGAAGGGAAACATGTCCAAAAGATGGTCAACATCGATTGCGTAGCTGATTGCGAAATCACCAAAAAATGAATAAGTTTATGTTAGTTCAAATCACCTTTTAGGCAACAGGAAGGGAATGTTGTCCAGGTGATAGTCATAATTTACATGGACAGGACATACCGAAAAATATCCCGGCGAGTAAACGGACACATCCTAAAATGACTGGAATAAAATGTTGCGCAACAAATCGAACCTGATACTCCAAATACCAAGTGATTGAGTTTAGAATGTCTCATGATAGCAGGTGATGGAAATGATCCAGTTCATTCACTCAAGAAACTATTGAACGACCGGAGCCCTTCTTTTTCCTTCTCTCTTTATATATAGGGTTTGCTGTTTCTTCATGGTTGTGTGGCAGTTAAGCATTAGTGTTAACCACTGATGTATTGATGTCTATGATGATGATGATGATGATGATTACGTGATAATCAGCGTGATCCTGTCGCGTTCACTCACTGTCTAGAAAAACCTGTTACGTAAGCTTGGCTGAGCAACATCAGATACAAATTTGCGTATGTAAAAGTCGGACAAAGCTTTGTAGTGATTTATGAAGGCTAAGGTGGTCATACGGGACCAAGGTACTTCAAACGTGTGGTCCCATTTAGGACAGATGGTAACAGCTAGTATAGGTGTTACCCAGAAGAATGTACAAGGAGAACCGTTTAATAAATATATTTCACAGAACCAAAAGAGATGAATCTTCTGCGTAAAAGCATACTTCAACATGAAGGCTAGAGCTGGTATTCGGAAGGTCACACTACCGCAGATTGGTTTGTACCAATCGAATGCTAATAGATCACGTGACAAATGGAAACTGGGTGGACCCCAAAAAACATGTGGTATATTTGCTGGTAGCACCGGATGTGACGAATGATCGGTATAAGAAGGTCTAAAAGCGCCGATGGGACAATGTGGGAGCCGTGATATTAGTAAGAGACAAACGCACTAAAAATCGATCAAACGAAAGATTTCGTTGCCACTTCAGTTCGCCAGTCCGGAACTGGAGTGCAAACCGCAACAGACGGTATGGTAATGTTATAGTCTCAGAAAACAGGCGAAAACTATTAGTATCCCATACACAAGAATGGTAAGTTTATGTTGTTTTGTTCAGTAGAAAAAGCTAAACACGAAATAAGTATTCTCGTTAAAGGTAATGTCAGGGAAACTGGATGTTGGTGCTGAATCATGATATCGACTAATTGGTGAAGACCGACAGAGAATTCATGATCTCGAAACGACTTCGAAACACTCAACAATTGGGTTTATTGGTTGCGTCACGGAAAAAGGCACTCCTGTAGCAGAGGTGAACTGGTTACTAATTTTCCGGAAGTTAAAGCACACACAACGGGAATCAATAAGGTAAACTTTGAAATTACGACATAAGGGAACAAGACACCGTTTGAGTCTTCAAAGTGGATATAATGAGAATGTGGAAGAAACGAATCAATATAACCAACCAGAGAAGTTGTTTCTAGAAATATCTTTTGACAAAAATGGACAGCTGAAATCATTCGCTTGTGATAACAACGGTTCGATACTTTTCGTGGTCAGCGTATTCTACTGTTGACGGAAAACAGTTGGATGGATCCGAGACGTATCTGAAAAGTTGCAATCATCAATTCTACATACAATGTTGTGGGCTTCGGTGATTTTCACGGCCTGTGTTCCTAGGAACCCTCGGTGAGTATCCGCACACTTTCCAGATCGAATTTACTGCCAGTGTAAACGAGTGACCGACGATGGAAGAAAATCTAACTGGTGTCCGGTATTCCAAACGAGCTCACTTTTCCAGATTCTAGTTCTCGTGCAATCGTGAACACAAGCTATGCATTTTCCTCAGTCTACGTAGTTATCTTAAGCGTTAATGGGCCTCCCAAGTATCACTTTTCTATATAAAAAAACCGAAGCTTGCATCATTCAAAGCCTTGAAAATTGCCTCGATGTTTGCTGCTTGTGCTTTGCAATGCTTTCAAAACCTTTTGAACTAGGTTATAAACTTTTTGTAACCCTTTTCGACGGAACTTTTTCGAATCATCTTTACTAAGCGATTAAGCCACCGCTTAATTTTGTACTAACTTCTAGTCGATCATGTTTGCTTTGCGATCCTATGGAACAGAACCTAGATGCGTCTGAACTTACTTACTGTTCGCAGAGTGCGTTTAAATCTCGTGTACGAGTATATGGAAAGGAAACAATTTATGCCAAACTGCGATAATCCATTCACTGATTGCTACACGCTAACACATGAGGAATGCTACAATTAAAACGGTCACACAGGGTGACCATTTGCTAACATTTGGGGCTGATCCAAGAACACCCAGATACGTGAGAAGTTGGGCATTTCACTTTCGCATTACGAGGCGTAAGTCGCCAAGCGATATACTGAATCACATGAAATTTTGACATTTTCGGGTTACCCAAACAAAAGCGGCAAAAGCAGTCCAGGTGATTAGAAATGGAATTCGCAACAATGCGAATTGCTGTCACTGTCGTTTTCAGTGAGGTTCGCATATTAGAGGCCGGACATTTTTTCGCACACCGTGGCACTCGTCGTCATTAAAGCTCCTCTCCGCATTAACTGATCATGCTCAATCGAAAAGAACACACAAGTGATATCGAAATCAACATAAACGTACGGCCAGCAACTGCAATAGCTCGTGCACATCCAACGAGGGCTTGAGACTATCAGCAAACAGGCGCATTGTCTTGTGAGAAAGATAGTAGTAGGAAGCGATTCGACCAAGCGCTGTGCTCGCAATAACACCATCCGGTCCAGGATCGATCAATTCGAGACAGGAGGACTGGACAAGTTGGTTGCAAGCATCAGAAATCACTCCGGAAAGAAACGCGCTTACACTAGCTGGCTGGCAATCCTCAAGGCCATAATAACTAGAATTCAGATAAGGGAAGAGTCGAGGGGAAAAAAAACAAAGTTTCATGAGATCAGGAAGTGAACGATTCGCGGAGCATTCGGAAGCTAAGTAAAGCAACTGTTCGACGTCAGATCCGGATGCCATTCATAGACAAGTAAGAGGTACCCGAGGATAAATCACCAGAACCTAATCATAAAGTTTAGACGGTTATCGCTTAGTTGTGTCACATCCAATGGTACACACGTGGGTGGCGTGCTGACGGCCGCTGACCATAAATGTGTAGTCCGAGGACAGACTACCAGTGAGATGAGTAACATTTGGTTGACAAATAGATGATAGAGAGAATAGGTGGCACCGAAATTGGCGGACAAAGCAATCGTCGTCGGCGTTGCGTCAAACAAATAAAAAATGTCTCTGGAGTGTTGAGGCGAACAGTACCGAACGTCGTATTGTAAAGATGTATCAAATATATGCCGGGAACAGAATTGGTGTGTATGGGTACACGACAAGGCCAACAGGTCAGTCGGCGAATATGAGGACAAATACATCAATGCACAGCTGAGTTTAAAGTGGCAGTTCAGATCAGCTAGACTGTGACCACACACGTGAACAGTTACATTTCAGCAGATGAACACAGTTCTGACAATAACGCTTTAGAACGCAACATAACGGTTTTCTGTTAACAAGGTCGCAATGATATTATTTGTTGGTGGGTGTTTACGCCTTCAGCAATAACGGTATTCACCAGAGTACACATGTGAGTAACGCGTAATCAGAACAGGGGCCACGACAAACAGAACACGAAAAATTCACAGAAACTGATCGAAAATCGGACACCCAGAAAGAAATGATCGGTAAACAAATAGGAACTCAGACAGCGCAATACGAACATCAATGACTAAGAGCATTCGATCCACATCTGATGATATCGCTGACCAAGGATGCTCGGTATTAGTCAGGCAACTGCCAGGAAGAGAACTATACACTGAAGAGAAGTTTCACGCTAAAATTCAGGTATGAATTGGTCATCAAATTGTTGATATTCACCTAAAACAACATTAGCAAACGAAGTACCACGTGATAAAAAGTGAGTGGCATAAGCGTACACGATGCGAGGACACAACGAGGTGAGTCACACATTTCGGTCAGCAGTGACTGTCTCCTCGTGTACATATATCGAGGAAGCTGCCCAGGATTACGTACTTAGTGAGTCAGAGACACCAGCGTGGTATAATATTCTACATCTGAAATTTAAGTAAGTAAGGGCATGCTACACTCCCGTATTTAAAATCGATTGTCACATGTCCCCATTCCACGCGGTCTGACTACACTCTGGTCTAAAGATATCACTATACAATTAGAACACGTATTTTCCAACAAAACTCTCTGTTGTTGCTGTCGGCAAAAAGGATACAGCGATTGGCGAAAAACTGACGATAAGATCAATCCGAACAGTTCACAATACACCCCGGCCTAGTACTAACAACTATAATGTTAGCACGTTTAGCTTCGACTGCCATGCAAACTTGTGACATGTAACTTCCGTATGAGAGCAGTTAGCCTAATGTTTTTACATCGAAACGGCATTCCAGTCTGTTAGCTAACTAAATCACAATAATCGACAAAGAATTTATGGAAAATGGGGACTGTAAATTAACGACATCCCTCTGAGTGGAACTGGGCAGCCTCTAAATTTCAATAGCTCGATCCCATGCAACATTTCCGTGGGAAGAGAAAAAGCTACAGACCAATGGGTACTGGAATGTCAGAAAGTAGCATAGCGAAATCGTAAGGTCAATAAATACGAAAAGAATAAAAAACTTATTTCCGTTTAACAAATTGAATGACATACGCACCTAGGGTTAGCCAAGAGTCGACGGAAGAAAAAGGTCCATGTTAGATAGTCCAGAGCCTGTTGTCTGGTGCTGATTGTTCCGGCCACAACCTCAGCGTTCAAATGATCGGGAAGAACTTGTAAGAGACAACTTTCCACGGGGAACGGTTCGTACAAAAAGCGTTTGTAGAACGCCTTTTTTGTGTCTTGGACCATGATCACCGCTTTCCCTTGATCGTCGAACTGAGGACGACCGGCACGACCCATCATTTGAAGCACATCTGGGGAGTCAGAATAGAATTAAGGTAAGGAAAATGAGTGGACGCGAAGAAAAACATCGGTCTCGGTTGTATTGTGTCCGTAAAACACGCTTGTCCAGCAAGTTGGTTTATTGCGCAAACTTCCGTACAGGTCATGTCAAAAATTAAACCACAAACGCGTACACTCGTTTGCACGACAGACAGTACGCTGTCATTCGCCTTGGTGAAAGTTCTCACACAGCATGTACACACTGTTTCGATAGTCTCTTCTTGCTCGTCGTGTTCGGGGCTTGTCCTTTTGTTCTTGAATGTCGCCTGTGGGTAATATGCTACTTGTGAGTAGTATACTACTCACAACGAAACTGCCTGTTATACAACAGTTGTACAAAATTACACAAGTTTTCCGCTTTTACATCACAAGATGTTTTCTATCACGGAACCTATTAGACTATGCGTAGGCTTGATAGTGTCAATTTTTACAGACTTAGGTCTGAATGTAGATGATTAACGACGACACGAAGGATTAATCTGTGGTCTGAATTCGGAGAACGACATCGATAATCAGACGTCTATCAGTTACCGAGCCTTACAACAGATGCTTCACAGGACACGTTAATCTATGAAAAAAAATATAAGAACCACAGCCACGACCAGATGGACGATTAGTGACAAAGCAACAATGGCAGAAGCGCAGAGATTCAGTATGAATGGCAATCTGCCAGCCTAAAACTCACCCGTGATTGGATAGTCCACGTAACGCATGGTCTTTCCGTCATAAAACTCTGTGCCTTTGACAACGACCAAGTGAGCCGGGAAGTTCACGCCCCAGGCTAGAGTGGATGTTGCAATAAGGATCTGCGTCAGAAATAGAAGCGAAGAGAAGAAATAAACCGATTTGTAAGCGAAAACCAACCAACGGAGACGGTGATACATCATACGGGAACGATCTATTGCCTAAAATAACCGGCGCATTGGAACAGATATGTGGGTGAGTAAGTTTAAAACATTCAAAAACATTCAAGTAGTGAATTGCCCAAAGATTTCGCCAATCGATCTCTATGCATTCGCTCAGTCATTTTAAATGACCAAGCAATCAGCCTCAGTCGGGTTGTGCTCAGTTAATACAATTGCTATGCAGGAATTATCACGCTTGCCAGTCTGACAGAATCCGATATCTGATAGTTGTGAATAGTGGTGGTGGTGTTCGTAGTTCGGTTCAATGATTCAGATATTCGGATGATCGACGGACTTGATTATTACCTGTTGCGTTTCACCCTTGAAGTGAAGCCCCATTGGTTACTTCCTACGGCGTGTAAGCTTGTGATCTGGAGTCTCAGTGGTCGCGTCCCGCTGCTGTCGGGCTCAAATTCAGGCAAGCTCGAACGAAGCAACTTGAACGGACTGGACCGGACCGGTAATCAATGTGAGGCAACGAATAATCACTCGGATCGAGCTTCATCGGCGACGAAGTGATCCACTCAGTCAAATGACAGGGACCAACTAATCACACTCAAGGTCGGAATCCGAAAACAACAAGTAACCAGCTAGAGTTCGGGTCAAAAAGTCAACGCACTCAGGTGTAAGAAAGGAGACATCCACGGTACTCCACCAATCTTTATGCTCAAACACCTACGCATTGATGGTGTTAACTTGTTTGGGGGTGAAACGTTTGCAAACTAAATGCCCAGATCGACGAACATCAGAATACCAAAAAAACATCCACGAATGTGAGTGCACAAGGATATCTCTGTCGAATCCATTTCAGCATTAAAACTACTCAATCTTGCGACATCATTTTCCTTTTCAAGCGACATAAAATACGATGCTTATGAAGCGTGAATACATCGACAGTTGATAAACAACACGTAATATTTTGCGATTCACCCTGTTTTTCCGATGTACAGAAACACCATCTATTATGAAGGTGGAACAACCGCTTTGAAGCAAGTTGACAGAGGGCGGTAGACACATCACTATCTTCAACACTAGCAGATACTCCGCTTGAAATGATTATAAGACAGAATTCATACAGCATCCCTTGGACAGAACTGTACAAACGTTGTCACGATATTTAAACTCTAATAATATGGTTATTTTGTTTCCTCGTTAAGCCGCAGCAACCAATTTTATCCGGCATTTGGGAAATTAAACGCATGAAGAAAACAACAGCGGTAAACGTCTCACTTAACACACAGTAAGACACGCTGTAGCTTGTGAGGGATGGCAAGGCCGAAGGGGGGGGTCAAATACCACTAGCACCTCAGCATTAAACCCATAATCTGCAAGTGCGTACCTAGTATGAGATTATTCGGCAGGCTCTGACGAAGTTGAACAGTTGACATGGTCACAAGAGAGTTAGTTTTTAATGAATACCTTGCCTTCCAACAGATAATCCGGGTAAAAAATGTCCGTTTATAACCAAGTAAGTCTGAAAACCTGCAATGCAAGTAGCGCAGAGGGAGTAGATCTCCCTCAAATTACCATTAAGAGGAAACCAAGTTGACAATCGCAGTAAGTCAACTCTTGACATCTGTTTGAACGGTCGGTTTTGGAAACACTGTTTGTCATCTGCTCAACCATCCAATCTTCTATACCATTTATCGGTTAAGTAGGAATGTCAGCTACGGAAGGGGAACGGATCGGTACTTGCGCCACTGAATCGTAGAACACCTATTTCAATAGCTGATTTAATCTGTTACGTGACCCGACAGTCAACCAGAAAAGAGAATCGATGTGAGCGATTGCGAATAATATCGATCTGATTTACCCCATCATCGAGTTATGAAAGTCCACTATTCTCAAACTTCTACTTATCAGTTGAACGAGCGAACACAACTGATGTGCTGATGACCTACACAGTCCAACTTCGGTGACAGTGACCTTTTGACCTTGAATTCACTAGATCACGCACGCTTGGAAATAGTTTGGCCATTTTTGTTGTACGGCCGAAAATAGACAGTGTGTCTTTAGGAGAAATACGAATCCGGGGTAGGCGCATCGCGGGGTATTCGGTCTTGACACCCAGATTACAACTTTATAAGATTGTCTACGAACTGAAAGCAGCTTTGATCAATTATCTGGTACACCCCAGACGCTTACATTCACCTGCTCTTAGGGTTCATATTATGGTTCCAAACGATTAAAACCTTTTTTGTATACAAAGCTAGAAAGCGACCCGAACAAACTCGCAAATGAGAAAAATGTTATGTCGGTGATTTTCAACGAATGCTGTTGGCTTGGGGAAGTGGTACATAGGGAGTAGGACTTTTGTAGGAGCAATACACTGTACACCTAAACGTCAACGAAACTCTATATTTCGGTCCGAACAGTTCAAATGAACTTGGTAAGGGACCATGCAGCCTTAAAGAGATTTGAGATAGTGTTATGACCAAATCGTGTCCAAAATGCAAGCAGAGAACACTTCTATTGTCTAGGAAGTTATCACTACCCCTTACAACGGAGGCTCGACTTAATTTCGTATTATATAACCCGAAATAACAGCTAGTCTTGTCCTAAACTCCCAAGTGCTCAAAATGACAGTATGATACAGCATAGGAATACCATGCAGTATATTCACGTGAAGGCAGCGTACATCAACCAGCGTCCATGATGACTGTCTTCCTCATGATCTTCTAGGCTTTTTATCATTCTGTCTCCAACACAAAAGGTTACCTATTCTGAACGGCTGATTTGGAAACCAAACTCCTTTTGAGCTAGTCCTGTCTGACTACACCACTGTAGATAATTCACTGGCTGGACTGCAGAATACAAACAAATAGAACATTGCATATGGGAGACCACACTTCCAGATACGAGGGAGGTGATCTAATTCGTCAAATGTGACAGGAAGAGTATACATCCTTCGATTCCCTAAAAAGGTACAGTATGAGGAATCATAATCGTCATTAAAGACAGCCGTACACCAGTGGCTCGTGCTGATGCATACCTTAACGGTAGTATTCATATTGGACGAACAGACGGGTATGGGAGTAAACGAGAGAAACTGAGAACTTCCACGAACGGGTCGAACTATCAATGGGTTATCAGTCACGAGTAAAAGAGTGTGCGATTGCGAAAGATGATACAGCAATGAATGTGTACTGATCCCGTCAGCGTCGGTTGTACCCATTTTGAAGTGAATGGCGCAGCAGTCAACACGGTTGCCTCGTCAAAGCGTCGTCTGGGTTCGAATTCTGGCTATGGCAAGGATACATACTATTGAGTAGCTCTGACCAGAGTGACACTCGAGACTACTGTTTCTTTTCCAAACAGGCTGTCTAGAAAATCCATCTGAATGTGAAGGCTGCGATCAACTGTGAGTGATGTTCAACTTGAAAATAAACCAAATCCCCGACTGCCTATCAGTAAACTTGGAGCCTTCGGAATCGATGAGGCAGAGTTGAGCGTTAAATGTAACCGTAAAATATATTGGTACACATTAGTGACCAATCATCCTGAAATGGTAGTGATGATTAGATGCGATCAGCTGTGACTGTCTGTGATTGCATGATGATGAATTGCAGAAATGTACCGGTTTGAAGTCTGTTCACGTTGTCACTCGTCCCACACCCTTTTCCTACACTACAGAGTTTCATCCGTTTTCTGTTCTTATTGTACAACCCAACAAATATTGTTACATTCGGTAAATTGCGACGACGGTCATTTTTATTGTCCAACAAGTTGTGTTGTGTAATCGACATCAGTTCACCAGTTTACTGCTTCTCTTGAAAGTCCTTAGCGATTTCCTCATGTACTTTGCCTTGCTGTTTTCGTCACATCAGTGGTATTTTTTGCTGGCTGCAAAAAGAAAACGTGATGAGTCTGGCCACCTTCAACAACCATCTGCCATCTCACTGTTGTAGTAGACCGTTCATTCATTCAACGAGCAATTTGCTCACTTCTGAAATCGTCCCGACTTGAGATTATACAGTTTTAACCACTCAACTACTTCCATTAGACCGCCCACAGCAACCTTAATTCCGGTTCAACTGCGTTGGTTACTCTGTTTGTTGTAGTGGATTGTCAGGTCGGAGGTGCGAGTTTTCGAACACTAGGCCGAATACCTCAACGCGGGCGAGGTACGTTCGAAAACCTGCCGCAATCGGATCAAGGACAACGTGCGCGACCGGATGAGTCATCGCTCGACTGGATCGGACCAACGGGCGAGGCAGGGCAGGCGAAATACGACAGACGGCCAGATCGGAGGCGTGGTTTTTCCAACATTTAGAGGAACATCTCGACACGATGTTGGAATACGGTCAAGGCCAACATTGGGTGGATGGCGGACAGCACGAGCAGCCGGACGAGCCA
>QNGE01004051.1:0-63450 GCA_008508345.1 Paragonimus westermani
GCCGTCACACCACGTCAAGGTCCAGTCTCACCGTGACGACCACTACCTAGACAAGACTTAGCCTCACCAAGACGACCGATCTGAACATTCATGTTTCCGGCGAGAATGACTATATCAGAACCACGTATCGACCGAAGCATAGCGGCCTCCTCTGGGTAAAATATTCTCTAGTCGCCGACGTCAATACAGTCAGATGGAGGATAAGCAAACAGATTTCTGAAGACCGTGTCTAGATCTAGTCCTATTAAAATCTGTCAAGTGGGCAGCGGAGTCTATTGCTAACAGGAATCTCATTTTCCAACGTGACTGCAGCTGTCGTGCTGAGCACCTTACTTCATTCTGACTGGTGGAGCGGCAGCCATGAGCCATCCGACGTGTATAACCAGTATTGGGTAGACGATGCGGGTGCTATTAGTTCTATACGTTGACTAGTATCGTCGATTCTAGTCTTTGAAGTGCAGCATGCATTGACATTTAACGAGTGTAACGTTCATCCGAGAGCGTTCTGTTGACCTATCCGTTCTTCAGTGAATGAACGTTGAAAGCACTTGCATTAATTCGCATTCTAAGTCTAGGCACGGAGCAAGGAGGGCCTGGGGCTGGATGATGAGAGATTGGACCAGCACTATGCTATTTTTTGTGGGACCTGCAGGGTTGTTACTAGAAATGGAAGCCGGAAAGAGCCCTGGGGCTAAGTTTGATGAAGGGATTGGAAATGGGCCAGTATTGGCACGTTTTCGCCTATCCACCCTGCTGTATGCAAGGTTTGGTAAGGTCAAAGAAATTTTTCATCCGGATCTGGGAGTCCTCAGTGTCACCGGCTAGCTGCTTTACTATAAACCGACTTGCAACCGTGACCAACCTATGGCCCATGCTACAATCAACCGTGAGCAACACTAACGTGATAGCTACTTTGCAGACGTGCTGTCGTATGACAGGGTGATATAATTTCACTCGTTCAGGTATATTCTGGTGTTTTTGATAGGCATCTCATAGGTAACATCATCATCATCATCATCATCATAGACAGCAATACATCAGTGGTTCACACCAATGCTTAACTGCCACACAACCATGAAGGAAAAGCAATCCCTATATAGAAAGAGAGAAGGAAAAAGAAGGGGACGGGAAGGGACCTAACTACTGAAAAAGACTACGTCCCTATTCAGACATTCAGCATCAAGGTGCCTACACCTTGCAAACAACACAACCGAGCTGCAAGTGAGAGTAAGGCGTCATCAGCGAGACAGCTTCCTTACGGCTTTCACTGCCCCGCGTCATTAAATGCACTCACTTCACAGACAACTCGGCCAAACAACGACAACATTCACGCCACTGAGCTCGATTAGCCGCCATCTCACCTAGTGTCTCCAACCACCGACTCTGTGAGTCGCGAGGACCCCAGCCCGGGAGACGAACACGACCCACGGTGGCCAACCCCTTCGTGAACGACTTCATTTCCCTACGCCAGGTCATTGTCTGTCCACCTCGCACCTTACACCAGTCGATCGCAGTGTCAGCGAATAGTGCTCGGTGTGGAAGACGACTAACTGGCATTCTTAATACATGACCTAACCATCTAAGCCTGTGTAAACGTAGAGATTGGACAAGAGAACTCGTCTGACAATCACTACCAAACACCCGCTTCCTAACCTCCTCGTTACTTACGCGCTGATGCCACCCGATACGAGCGATTGAACGCAGACATCGGTGGTCAAATACTTGAAGACGGTTCACGTCTTCTACCCTGAGCGGCCAGGTTTCGCTGCCGTAAAGTAATACGGCCCTCACCGTTGTCTTATATACACGACCTTTAAGCTTCAGAGAAATACACCTCTGTCGCCAGAGATGCTTCAAATTAGCTCTCATAGGTAACACAGATGGAGCAGACAGTCACCGCTCTAATTGCCTGTGCCAGTGTCGTAAACTCCAAGGACTTTGGACCACGTCGTTGTGTCGCGTCCAGGCCGTACGTCGAAACCACTAAGAGAAAACAAATGATCACTCACCGGCGTCGAGCGTCCCATCCTTCACTCTGATGTTTCACTGACTGCCGATCTTTCGAGACACGTTAGTCGTGCAACCGAAGTATTAATATTCCCTCATTTTGTTAGCTTTTTCAATTAACCAGGCCTTATGGTCTACAAACAGACTGCGGAGTTCTTTTTGACAGTCCCTCAGCTTGCTATGTGAAATGTCACATGGGATTTCTTCTCCTGCGTCTGGTAGCTCTGAGGGCTTCTCTGATACCCCGTATTCATTGCGCTTATGAGTTATGTATCGCAAACAGGTACACATTTTTTTACGTTACATTTGAAGCTGTGACCCAGAGGTTGTTGAGATTTGGAGGAGTGATTATTTAGCCTGCATTTTGAGCTCGTACAGCAGATTTTCTTTGCTGCGAGTCGGTCCAGTTTCTTAGCTCTCATCCATTTTGATTGATGGAAACGCCATCGTTTAACTGAAAAACGAATGGACCGCGGACATTTATGATCCAAGTTTACGCTCGTGCCCCAGCGGGGTCAACAGTGCTGGACAGGACTGTGGGGTTTGTCTAAGGCCGGGCCTAATCAAGACAGTATACCATGTCGTGCATTTCAGCACCTTTTCCAAGACTCGAACTTATTAAACATAGTCGATGCTCAATACAGAGCTGTAATTGCTACATACCATTGTCTGAAATATTTTACGTCAGTTTTACTATATCACCTAAATGCGAATCAGAGTCGTTCAGTCGATCCTTCCTTGCATTCATACCTCATTATTTCAGCACTAGCGGAACAACCCTTCATTCTTAACAAAGTGGCTAATTCTTGGCAGAAAGTTTTCCTCGTATTGCCACCACTGGAATCAGTACTAGCATTAGGGGATAGTACGGATCTAAGCGAGAGGGTTTCCTTTCTAAAATGAAATCTAGCTAAGCGGACCGCACGTAGCCCACCACAGACAAATACTCAGTCCGTAGCGTTTGTCTACCGTACTTAGAGCTATACTCAATCCGGCCCGGCTGGTTACAGCAACCAGCGAGTCACTTGCGTTCAGTTAGTAGGGAGCGAATGCCATCAACCCAGCCTGCAAGTTGTTTTCCCGCATTTTAGTCTGTGAAACGCAACGGGCATCAGTTTTCATTTATCTCTTGTGTTCTAGTTATTGTGGACTGTTGACTTTCACACTTCTAAATGTACACAATGGAAACGCATGCAAATGGTTATTGTGGATATGGGTAGTGGACTGATGAGTATGTTAACTCGCATGCTTAATTAGTCTGGGGAAGGAAGGAAAGAATGTTTCTCGGATGTGGCTACTGGAAATTAAGCAGGAAGACGATGATGATCAGGTTCTTAGAGTTACGTTAGGTAGAATCTTGAGGGAAGGTTCAACATTGGAATATTTTCGCTTTTTTCTGCACTTTGCGCAACGGCTGAGGTGACGGTTCATACTTCGGGGCAGTCTCTTTTGTTATCCTGTATCAGTTGATGCGAAGAGTAGTACTTCTAAAGCGTGGGTCAAGTCTGGGTACAAACACGCTTTTATGCTCTATTGCCACAAATTTCGAGCGGAAGACGTTTGCTGATTTTCTATCTTTTACAGTCGCCACCTGCACATTATTGATCGTGCACATTGGATTCTCTGCATGGGCAATGAAGATGTCGGACGGTACATCTTAGGAAATAATATCCTGATCAGCCCTCTATTCGATACTCCCTCTCATCGTTGATTTCGTTGGTACGGACGCGTTCTTCGTGTTCAACTTCATCCTTCGATTCATAGGTCCAGGTTTGCTGGTCCTGGGTTGGCTGAAGAATGCAGTGTTGACCAGACAACGACTTAGCATCATGTCATATAACAATGAACGTTTAAGGTTGCTTCTGTTGTCCAGGTGCGCCTATTCCGTTGCGGACCCGAGAGTATTAACTTTCTGCGAGTGTAGTCGCCGTCGGGTGTGACGCTGGAGTGTAATGAGGTGCGTATTTCTATTTGAACACTAACCCACTTTCCCCCACTCATTATATGCGTATGCCTGGTCCTGTGTTAAGTATGCTTTATATACTTTGTCAGCATCATAACGTCTGAGGCTGACCAGAAGGTAATTTGGTTCGGACCGCCGCTCACCTCAACAGTGGCGTGGAATATCCTGGAAGAGGAAATGTTGCTGGAAAGGTTAGAGTGCAACGCGATTAGCTGGCCAGTTGATCACGTATCCCGAGTGTTCCGGAATACGCGCAAACGAACGACCGTGTTACTCACGGTATCAGTTCAATTGTTGTGGGTTAATTGGCGGAGACACCAATGGTCAATCACAACAAGTTCACCCACATCTTCGTTTGCGAACTGGCCACGTTTCCGAACCATGTAGCAAAACAGAACGTACACAAGCAGCCGAACGTCTTTTGGATACCACAGATGACGCAGGTTGGCAAAGGCAACCGGTGCGTTTGCTGACCTTGGTGACATCTCATCAGCCATATTGCAGGTTGACGATTTGGTGTTACCCAAGCGTTCGAAGGTGTCTACAGTCTCCAGTGGATTGCCTGCAATAAAAACGATTGGGGTTATGTACATTTGTGTAGTACACATATCGTTACATTATTATAGTCATATTTCTGTACACTATATTATATATATGTATTTATGTATATACTTTATTTAAGTGGAATGCGGACATGATTGGCCTCTGCGCCGTTGAGACTGGTTTAAGGGATATCATTCCTGGTGCATGTGTGCAGTCCTTTATGCTGAAGAGACGAATACAGCGAGTTTGAACGTCATTCCATCGTTCGCTTTAAGAGTAAGCGGTAATGGAATGTAATGTTTTGTTGACCTCAGTACGTTTGGACTATTTTAGCCTAAGGACAGCTTAAAGTTCGCGCGGCGACCTTTGAAAATGTCACAAGTGACCATATTATCACGGGCTATACTGACATTCACTGGCTGTGTACAGACTGTGCTCCTCAAAGCCCCCTGGTTAGCTGTCAAGCAATCAAGAAAGAGGGTTAACAGCTTTTAAATTTTCCTTAAAGGAAATACCGTCTCATTTGTAGTTTTTCACTGTATCTAAAGGTAGTCAAAAATGTGGATCTTCTTTGATTTGCTTTAGAATGCTTTTTAGTCCCAATGGAAATTTGTTCAACCGTGAGAGTATAATCCTCCTGAGCCTTTGGATTTATGTAGAGTAGACTTCCAACTTTAACACCAAAAGGAGTTTACTACCTTTTGGCATACACTCTCATACAATGACCTACTTTGAATGTTACCACGCTGCTCATACCCAGATAAAGGCGGTATTAGCAGTGGGCTCGAATTAGCTATCGTCACTTTATAAACAGGTGCGGCTACCATTGGACCACGGTGAGCTCGATGCAGCTAAATTGTACAAATTTCTACTACCATTCTGTACATTCTGTGTTTTGGCAGTGTACAGTGTAACCGGCTTCATTGTTTCAACTGACATTGGGGGAGAAGAACCAAAGCAGAATAATCGTGTGTGGACTCTCTTGTTACGAGTTTTATCCTAGAGAACGTGAATATTTTACAGTCGTATGAGGTGATTCCAAGCAGTTCACACTTGAACCCCACGGCACGCACTAATCATGACGGGCGTTTCCAGCTGTCTTTGGACCAACCGCACGAATTCTCAGTGTTTTGGTTGTATAGTAATATGACTGTAGTTATCAAAACATCCCATACTTATAATGGCACGCCAGTGTTAGCAGTATCGTGTTCGTCAACAGCGTCAAAAGTCCTCCGGTTGGGAACACTTTACTGCCGAGATTGTCAGGCTGTTTGATCCGGTATTATGTCATCAAAACGGTTTGTTCAGGCTCTCCACCTACCATGGCCACAAATCCATTGGATCGGTGGCCAGCCTGCACGGTCAAAGCGATGAAGGAGAGTGATGTAACAGACCAGTTGAGCCATCGCCAATTGATTGATCACTGGCCTAGTTTTCCCGTAATGAGTCCGATCAGTGTCTCGATCTAACTGTGCTGGCTCCTTATCTAATTGTCCCGGCCTGAAAATGAATTATTGAAAACATGTTCGCTCATGTGTCATTATCGTAATAAGCATATTTGCAACATTGAGATTAACCAAGGATGAAGTGTACTTTAGCGATTTCAGAACGATTCTTAGTGATAGTGTTTTGTAGTCAACATCAGTATTCGTTTTCATTTTTCATTTCAGGTGGATGTTGTGGTGCTGCCAATGTTCGTACCATTATAGGTGGATGGGGTTGGGCATGGTGGTTTGTCACACAAGTGCAGAAGTAAGTTTCTTTCACATCATTATCATGTGTGTTTAATCACAGAATTTCCCTTGGAGTGATGACTCTTAAACCCAAGTGTGAAAACGTGGAAACGTCTGAGGGCGTCCCTCTCACGGTTACTGGTAGGTCTGAATATCCGATGATCAACGTAATCCGACAGGGGTCGCTCAGGTGAAGGTGATGCGTGATAACAAATTGTTGCAAGCCGCTTGTGAACAATTTTTGGACAAAAAACCAAATGAAATTCAACATACCATTTTACAAACTATGGAAGGCCATCTCAGAGCTATCTTGGGTACGCTTTCAGTCGAAGCCATATATCGAGTAAGTAATGTATATTCATGCTCAGTTTCGTGCTACTGTCTTGTGCGAAACCTTAGGGGCAATTGTGTATTCTTGAGCAACAGTCAGAAATCGGCGTATATATATATATATATATATAAAATCATACATATACAGGGCCATCAGTTAACATTTATTAGTGTGCTTCTGTAATCACGGCTCTTGATCATTCCCGCACCGTTTGTTATCGGTGGTCTGTACCAACTGGCAGCCGGACACCGTTTAACAGGGGGTCAGGCTTTTAGCACCTGTTGTTTATGTTGTATTCTGGTCTGCCGAGTACATTTTCGAGTTTATCCCCAAAGTGCCCAGTGCCCACCGTGATTAGACGTAGTTACAGTTGGGAACTTTTCCTCGGTGTGGATTACGGATTTCATCTCTAATATACGTTACTTAATGGAGCCCTGCTTTTGACGTCTTTCTTTTCCACCTACGATAGATACTGATGTTTGAACGCTGACATCTATCGGCCTTTTCTTTCCTACACTGGTAGGCTTGTGGCCGTTATCCCACTCTTTCCCTCGCCACATCGCGTGTCTTGAAGTTCCCTTATCTCGTACTCACCGTCTCTACTTGCACATGTGCGCAACTGGCCATTGACCCTACAACCTTTTTACGCATCACACGGTTCAGCCACATAGAACGTACACAAGCGAAAACCAAAATGGCGTCGACAGCACGCTACGTTACACGCTCAGACCTCAAAATAGCCGCGCACCGAACGATCAAGAAGAAAATTTATATGATCATTTGCGTGCAATCGTAACGACCACTCTGACCCTATTCCTCAGTCCAATCAGTGCACACTGACAGCACACTTGGCAGTAAGACAGATAAAACCGGCATGGTCATTGCGTCAGACTCCGGGTTTCAGAAGTGATGATCAGCATCAGTAAACATTGGGACAGAGTGGTAAGTGTATTTTTTGGTCATTCTGCTCCCCTGGCAGATAAGGTTTGGCGAAGGAGAGGAGTGAATTTGTATTGTAACTATGTAGTGGAGCTCTTAACCCTGTGGACTTGAGTTCCCATCAACAAATTACGCTATGAGAAAAAATGCGTAACAACCAAGCTTGTTTTCAGTGATTCATCATCAGGCTAAATACAACACATATGGGTTCGCTAAGGGTAGTACGTCAATGGGGTGAGAAATGGTAATCATTAGTGTCCAGTTAGTTAAACTGGTGAAATCTAGTTATGTAACTCCAGTAACTTGGGCTGTAAACGTTTCGGACAGCCGGTACTCCTACGTAACAGACCGATCCGAGCTATCGATACAGCGCCATGGAAGGTTCAGTGCTTTGACCAGACGTTTTTGTAAGCATAACGTGGGTGAGTGTAAGCGGATTACGATGGCTTCTGCGATGGCTAGTAAACGACCTTTGACCCACTTTGATTGCGATAGATAGGCTTGAACGAATCAGCCGAGTTGATCAGGTGATTCGATTCCACCAAGTGCGCAGCGGCCGCTGATGAACAAACCTTTAATGGATCCTCGAGCTAGCCACGCCGAGTGTTGCTCCCGCATGCGTTCAGATAGTCGCCTTTGTATGCGGCCTATGTAGCTTGTTCCACATGAACAAACGAAACGATAAACAAAAAGAGGCAGCATGTACAGGCAATGTGTCTTTCAGCTGCGGACGCAAAACTGGTGTGGACTTAAACCGAGCACGTAATCGAGCCGCGAAATAGGTTTTGTTAAGTGCTACGTTAAGTTTCCTGGTTATATTTTCAGCGTCATTATCACCTTTGAAAAACAAAGTAATACAGACATATTTTTCGTCTACAGTTTGCGGTATATCTGCCCTTATGCTAATTATCGTGTGCTTACAAATAAACTGCTCCGGGTAGCTATTTTCAAAGAGTGTTTCAAATATAAACTGTTTTTCTTCATCTATGGCATCATCTGAGCAGATTTTCGCGGCTCTATCTAGCAAACACCGGACTAGATTCTTCTTTTGCCCCAAAGGTACGAAGCTATTAAAATTTGTATACTGTCCTGTCCAGGTTGCTTTACAGTATACTTCACGTTGTATTGTACCGTCCTCACGACGTGACATGGGCACGTCTAAAACGCTGTACCTACTGATGATTCGGGTTCGGGAGTGAAGCGGATATTATTATGGGCACAGTTGAATTGCATCAGTGTTTCACTGAGGCATTTAGATTCGTCTGTCCTGCAGATAATGTTATCTACATAACGTTTATAAAGAGCCAATGACTTAATGTGGTCTGCTAATGAACAACTTTCAAGCATTGCCATAAGAAAGTATCAGTTAGTAAAGGACCTAACGGTGACCCCATTGCTACTCAGTCCTTTTGGCGACATAACTTGCCCGAAAACATGAAGTGAACGTTGTAAGTGCAGCGATACAAAAGTTGCTCTAGTTCATCCCGTGGTATCTCTATCTGCCAACCGTGAAACTCGATTGTCTAACCCAGTGGGATATTTGTGAAGAGAGACGTGACGCCAAGCGAGAATAAACGCATCTACTTTGCACTCAATTGCGTTACCGTTTCGACAGAATCTAGCAATGGCCGACTGTCACTTCTGGACTGTCTGGTCCATCGAATAGAACAAAATGCAAAACTGTTGACAAGTGTATAGTTGGCAAACAGCATGTTTACTTAGAACTAAAACAAACGGGCACCGACGGGACATCAGAAAAGCACCCAGAAATCAATTAGAGCACCAGATCGTGGTCAGATATTCTGCAATCGCTGGTCACTTGTTAGAAACAGATCAGCAAATTGATCTAGGAAATGTCGAGGTAAGCAGGCGGTTGTTTAGAATTGCGTAGTAGGGTTTCGTTACAGAGGCGATCGAAATTGCAAGGGACAAATGCGTTGTAGACAGATTTGATAGGACTGAACTCTCTGCCGCTTGGCGACCGGTCTTGAATTGATCGAACTGACTTACATTGATGGCTGGATGAGACAAAAATCTCAACGTACTAAGACTGTGATTCCCCTATCGACTTTCCTCGAAAACCACTGACTCTTTGGCTGACCTATCTGACAGACCATATCGATTTCACTTGTCTATCTGTTCACGTGTCCCAGCTGTGCTGTAATTAGCAATCTGATTCCAGTGTTGGCCCTTTGTCTGTGTACACTCGATCCATGACCTGTCGGTGTTTGCTTAGCCTGGTTGCTTACGTCTAACCTGCCTTAAATGCTACTACATTTGTAACTGATGCGTCTGGTCTGAGAAGGTTCTGTGTCAATTGAAACGTCACCAATAAACCAAACCACCAATTGTTCCCATGGTTGGAGCTTAAGCCAACTTTGTTTGTTATACCTATTAACAAACATTCTGTGGATGCTGTAGTTCGCCGTCGTGCGTGAAATTTATTTGTTGATAATTTAGTCGATGTGTTGTTCGTGCGTTGTAACTGTTTGTATTAACTCTCGTATTTGGTGTTTGCGCGAGTATTGCGACTTTCATCATCCTCATCATAGACAGCAATACATAAGTGGTTCACACCAATGCTTAACTACCACACAACCATGAAGAAAAGTAAACCCTATATAGAAAGAGAGAGGGAAAACGATTGGGACGGGAAGAAACCTAACTACTAAAAATGACTACGTCCATATTCAAACATTCAACATCAAGGTGCTTACACCCTGCAAACAAACAACCGAGCTGCAAGTGAGAGTAAGGCGACTTTACGGAAGATTAATAACAGTGTTGAGGTGGATCGATGCTCTTAACAGATTCATCTAGGTTGATGACGCTGTTTGCGATCATTGTTTTCACCACTGTTCATTAATGAAGCATATGCCTCTTCGAGGGAATTCGAAGGTTAGTTCTGTATCTGCGGATTAGAAAATGCTTAAAAGTCTTCCGTCGGTTTCTCTGTGGCACACGGAAAGCCAGAGATTTCCGAATCTCGCTACGTTTTCATCGCCCCTTGACGTCACTGCCCACCCGCAATTTCCGGACACCAATTTAGCAGTAGCTTCACACATCCACAGTGTTTATAAATTGAATAGCATGTGCCTAAACGTTTGACATCGAATCAGCGATAAGTGAAACGCTTATAGGTAACATAAGTCGTCTATGACCTTTATGATTGATCTTTAGGTACAAACGGATGGGTTTTCCATTACAGGTTTCATTGCTTTATCCAGGACTGTGTGGTCTATTGTGTTTTATTTACTCCTTTAACTAAGCGCTGTTAACTGCGCTGTTTCCATTGACTCGTTCGTCGCTCTTAATTTAAAGCGTCGACGAAGTAACTGCATGTGCTATTTATCTCATGAGACATTTTGTTGAGTGTATATTTCGTTGCATTTCCGAGGGGATTATTGTTCATGTAATATTAGTAATAAACTAGCCCCGAGCCTAACTTCAGAAGTACTGGAAAAGACAAAAATTTTGCGCTCTTCTCATCGACCTGAAACAGCGGAAGTAGATGTGAAAACTTAATTAAGATGAGTGGAATTCACTTTTTTAAACTGACGTAAAACTTTGTCCTGGTAAATAAACGCAGTGATTCAGTAGCGGATGGGAACTTGGAAGGTTGGTCCGAGAACTGTGATGGGTATTCAAATGAATCTTCTCTTGTTCCCAACATTGGTAGAGGCACCGTCTCGCAAGTGTTCGCCCCGTACACTGGAGCACATACGGAAATCGAGGGATGAAGCCAACTCATCACAGTTTAAAGTTCATCCTGATCAGTTGTCCCACTTGCGTATACCATACTTCTCGGTTGCTTACGAGAAACTCCGACTGAGCATGAGTTCTTTGCTACTTGCCACACTGTTCCTGCTATGCGTGTGTCTGTGGGAGGCATTTTGAGTGTAAACTACTCCATCAGAATAGGCGAAGCAATGTACTGTTCAAAACCCTAATGGGTTCGCACATAATAATGTGATGTTATGTAGCACATTCAGCTTGCTCATCCAAATTACTTGCGAACATGTAGATTGTCACAGCCTTGACTTTTTATGTTCTAGCTAAAGCTCTCATATGTTGAAACCGGTACTTGCTGTGATCTGATTCTGATGCCACAAATTGTTACTGCTTTTACATCTGCATCCGTCCCCGTTGATTTTGTGAACAAATGTGACGTGTTGTTCTCGTGATCGAACTGCCTGATTTAGCGCCGGTTGTGGTCGTTACTTATTCAAAATGTCGATCTGCTGTCATCACTCCCGTTAGGCACGAGTCCACGGAAATTTTGCAGTTTATTTGCATATTTCAATTACTCTGGCTTTTCAGCTTTTAAAAAAACTTGCCAATCAGTCTAACCTTGGAACGCTTCGTGTGATACACTCTTTTTATTGAAGGCTGTGCTAACAACCGTTGAAACACATAACGACTATTTAGACTTCGGTATACCTAAACGAGGTACTGGACCTCCTACGTAGTGAAATACTGACTGATCTTGATTATGCTGACGACAAGGTGTTGCTGTTTGACAACTTTCAAGCAGCACAAGCAATGCTGGACGCTATTTCGCGTTCTGTTAACTACTTCGGAATGCGCTTTGCAGCCTCAAAATGCAAAGTGCTTCTGCAGGATTGCAGTGACCACGTAGATTTGATGTTAGTTAATGTAGTCATAGAGGTTGTTGACCGGATGTATACCTGGGAAGCTGCATCAACGTCGGCGGTGGAGGTGTAGGGAATGAAATAGAAGCGCGTATCTCTAAGGTTAGGGCGGTATTCGCTAACTTGAGGCATCTCTGGCGACAGAGGGGTATTTCTCTGAAGCTTNTGTTGTTGTTGTTTGTCCGAGTCTTCTGTGAAGTGAGTGCATTTAATGGTGCGGGGCAGTGAAAGCCGTAGAGAAGCTGTCTTGTTGATGACGCCTTACTGTCACTTGCAGCTCGGTTGTTTGTTCGCAAGGTGTAGGCACCTTGATGTTGAATGTTTGAATATGGACGTAGTCATTTTCAGTAGTTAGGTCCCTTCCCGTCCCCTTCTTTTTCCTTCTCTCTTTCTATATAGGGTTTGCTTTTTCTTCATGGTTGTGTGGCAGTTAAGCATTAGTGTGAACCACTGATGTATTGCTCTGTATGATGAGGATGATGATGGTGATGATGATGATGATGAAATGAGGTAGCTCAGAACTTTGCTGTTTTCAAATCGTAGCCAGTACATGGAATGCTCATTGATAGTTTACTTTGTTATCGCGCTTTTAGATGTGACGCACTTTGTTCTCGTTTCGTGATCGACAAATCACGAGTGCGAGCCTATTGTAAACCGTCCTGGTCTGTTTGTTTGGCTCTTGTAGTTGACGTTTCTCAATAGACTTGTCATGTTCAGTTAGCAAATGTTCATGATAAAGCTTACTTTCCTTGATAAAAGTCTTCGAATTAGTGGGCCAAAGAACGAAACCACAGTTAATAACCTGAGTAGCTGAACTTCCTATCATTAGGACATCCTTTTTCTTTAAGGAATTGAGTGTAACTATCTGCCACATGCTAAACAGTGTCTGCTGTGATTATGCAGCTATGTTTAATTAGGCTGTGCATTTTAGCAATCGAGCGCAACACCCCAATGCACATCTTTCGCATATGTCCGCTCACATTGCGCAGTTTCCCGGCATGAATACGTAATAAAGGGCGTGCTCAGCTGTTCACACTGGTCACAGGATACTTGATTTCCCATCTACTATGCAGTGATGAGTTGCGCCTCTAGAAGCGAATATACATTGAGTATTTGCTTACTGCAGCCTTCAGCTTACTGGAATTTGTCCAAAGGGCATCATCATCGTCATCATCACAACAACCATGAACCTCACCAGAAGGTACTGTGGCTCGGATGGCTGCTGATTTAAGTAGTAATGTGGAATATCTTAAAGGAAATGTTTCTGAAAAGGTCAGAGTAGTGGTAACAGTAAGAGTGGCAATATTAATAACTATAACAAAGGAGTGCTAAGCGGAAGAACTAGAAATGGTATAGATGCAGGTGCATCATTGACTTTGGCAAATCGGCATCTCGACAGAGTTTCTAACCAGCAACCCGAGTGATCACGAGGACCCCAGCTAGTCAAACGAAATCTGTGCACTTTCCCCAGTAGGATAGCCGATGTCCTCATATTTCATGACCACATTGTTGCTTGACCACTGCGCAGTTTTACCCAACTGTCGGTGGTATGTGGTGTACATGACTCAACCATCTTAAGCTTTGTAACGTGAATAGCTAACCAGTTGATCGCGCATCCTGAACGTTCCAGGATACGCGCAAGCGAACAACCGTGTTAATCACGGTATCAGTTCAATTGTTGTGAGTTAATTGGCGGAGACACCAAGGGTCAATCACAACAAGTTCACCCACATCTTCGTTGCGAACTGGCCACGTTTCCGAACCATGTAGCAAAACAGAACGTACACAAGCAGCCGAACGTCTTTTGGATACCACAGATGACGCAGGTTGGCAAAGGCAACCGGTGCGTTTGCTGACCTTGGTGACATCTCATCAGCCATATTGCAGGTTGACGATTTGGTGTTACCCAAGTGTTCGAAGGTGTCTACAGTCTCCAGTGTATTGCCTGCAAAAATGACCGTAGGGGTGGGAGTTTCCTAGTCCCCAAGCAACACTTTGATGACACGAAGCGCATTCCATACAAACCAGCCCGGTCACACTTTTTTTATATACTGTAGTCTGCATGTACTCGGCAGAGGGACTAAGTTAATGGCAACCGCATACTCCATGTTGGTCAACCTACCTCCAGCAAGAAAGTCAACATGAAGCACACTGGATTCCTCAGGCGCACGTTCCAGAATATCGTCCGTAGAAATATTGAACAGGAAGGCGGGTATCGAACCCCTTTGACGAACACCACTAGCAGTGATTAGCGCACGAGACAATTGTCCATAAACTCTCATCCTGCGTGCGGAGGGAGCATGCATTGATCTCAGAAGATTCACGTATTTCGTTGGTACTCCCTTCCGAAGAAGGCAGTTCCCGAGAGCGGTACCCAAAGTACAACAGATCACATTATAAAACGTTCTTTGGTTATTTGCGCCAGGGTTGAACATACCGTTCGTCGATGAATCCGTATGATAGCTAAGGGCAAACTGGATGCACCGCAAGACTTGTATGCGATGGAGACATTTCGACGCTCAAAGCTTACGAATCAGAGCTGCCGTGATTTGTAGTGGGTAAACTGCAGACATTTGTGCATCATATTTTATGTACTCTTTAGCTCTGTCAAAACTTAGGAATCGTTCGTTTTGCCCTTTTCTCTGTCCGACCCAGTAAGTCAGGCTAAACCATTGTGTTTCAGAAGAAAGTTGTGTTTCAGAAGAAAGTTGATGACATCCTGCTAATTTCATCATTATTGAACGATGTTATTCCTAGCCTAGGGACAGCGGGCTTACTGGCGTAAGTTATATCGATACTCTTATCGGAACGTAGTAACCGTCTTGTGAAAACGAACGGGGACATGCAACTTTGGCGCGATCAGTTTTTGGATTAGCTTGTCACATGGACGGGAGCTAAGGAATGTCTGCAGAAATACGTTACCGTAAATGCCTTACGCTGAACCCATTGCGGTTGCACATCCGTTGCACATCCGCGTGAGCAAGACTCGAAGGTATGCAAGTGAAGACCTTTGTAGTCTAGCCGGCCAATACTGGTTAGCTAAATGATGGGCTAGTGTGAGAGTAGAACTCTTGTTCCTCGGAAGCAAAAATCTGTAAGTACTCAGGTGGTAAATTCCACGTTAGGAAGAAAGATATTGGGGTTGTTTGAAACGGAACGTTTCGATATAGAGGTGTATAATAAAATTCTGTATAAAGGTAGGAAAACAATAAAAAATTTAAATTTGGATCCACAGACCAAACAAAACTTTCAGCAGGCACTGCATCAACAAAGATAGCAATCCACCATGACCAAATTTCCGGACAAGGGGAACGAGTGGTTCACCAGGCGGCGGGGATTGCTGGTTAATACGAACGAAACCGAAGTCATGAATACCCGATCGGGTTAGCCTACTCTTGCATGATATGTCGTTTCCTCGCTGTTCTTTCGGTGTAGGTCCACAGGTGACCTACCAATCCCAGGCGGCAAGCGCGTTCATTAAACCGCCGTATGGTCACGTCACCACGACCCATGACGTCTATAGTTCCTTTCCGCTCAGCGCACCCGAATTTATAGCTGCGAAGCTGCTGCTCGTTGAACATTCGAACGTCTGTAGGAATCGCACTCTCCCGGGTGTATGGAACTATGATTCCACTGTACAATTCACCGTTTTATCTACGTTCCCCATGTCTTAATCCATCTGTGAAGTACCCATGATCTCTGTCGATTGAGCGATGCCTATTGTTGTGTCCTATCTGGACTGTGTTTGTGTCTCGACCCGGATATTGATTGGCTGATCCACTTACTAAACGGTCTATATATGCGTATGTCATCCTGTCAGCACTGGCCGGCTGGGCACAAAGGCTTCACTCACACACCTGGTCTTATCCTCTCGCAATTACACTGGATACGTGGTGTGTGAGTGGAGCCACAATTAATGCAGTGCACGCCACTTGTGGTGCTGGTTATGCGTAGGCATCCTTTGGCTTCGGTCGCTGTGACAGGTTAATCCGAACGAGATGCCGCCCACTATGTCATCCATGGTCTCTCGCACTCTGCGAATCATGTGCCGTTGCATTCGTACTGGTTATCCTTGGCTTTCTGTTTCTGGTTTCAGTCGTGTTAAGCAGTGTTCTAACTGCGCAAGTACAGCAACTGCGTGTTGATTGTGTTTTGAACTTGTTGTAACAACTGTGATCTTCGAAATGGAGCTACATGTGCCTTGTTTTAATAGGACGTTATTGAATCGTCTTCTTCGTTACGCGCTCAGTTGCTTGACCCAAAACTGAGAAATGAGAAAAGACATGGTAACCGTCTATTGGAAGAGCGAGACAAAACTAGGCCACAGAAGCTCTGAATTTATAGGACCAAAACGGTTACCATAGGTGGCCGATAGACACAAAACGAATCAAATGAAACAGGCATATATGGCAGTCACGGTGTCGGAACAAATCATGTTACAGAAAGCAGCGTGAGAAAACACAGTCCAGATAGCGCATAGGTGTTCGGCTACACGGCTGCAATCTGATTGGCAGAGTGGGACCATACCATCCGAGCTGGGCCGATCGATCAAAATGACGTGATGTGTCCTGGCTGTTTCGTTAGAAGATGCGCCTCCCAGTTAAAGCTCATGGACAGTTGGTTGTTGTGTTTCTCACGTGATGCCGCAAGTTTGTGACTGCAACTTGCAGGTCAATCGAAAATACGGCTGCCATCGGTGTTCAACTAATGTTGGTAGATGTTTTTAAGACGGAGTTCACTGCATACCTTTCGTAATGGTTGTAGCATATTCGTTAACTTCCAATAGAGATCTGATTGTTTTCCGTAATCCGTACATACATGGCATAGGGCTCTCTGAAGGTTCGAATGCACTGCATTGTTCTGTTTGTGTGTTCTCTTCCGTAGCTGGCAAAACCTTCGTGTACCAGTGTTACAGATCTTCAGAATGTCATCCTGTTTTCTGTTTGTTGTGAACGTCTACATATAAGTGAGGACGGATTGTAATCCGATTGACAATGCAAAAGTGAATGTTGTTTGATTTCCATTCAGACTAATCTTGTTGACTGCACACATGCATACCACAGTTGGTTTAACTATGCAGCATCTTAGGTCAACATAGTACAAAGGTATGCGATCTGTCTGCGACTAAAACAACATCATGGTTACAGCCCCTTTTGTGTACACAGAACGGTGTGGCGGTGTCTAACCGCATTTGCTTCTGTGCAGAATGGCGTTTTTTTCCTAATACGGAGCTAAGGGGCACACTTGTTGGGGCAGATTACTTGTGGCTCGTGGTTGCTCTGTTGTGACGGCGCATGGTTGTTAACCTCGCGTTCGTGGGTTCTGGCTTCCAGTTGCCATGAGTATTCCTGTCTAAGTTCGAACAGTTTAGTTGTATCTAATCCACATGCAATCTCATTTATCACACGGTGGCGAACACAGTGATGTCCTGTCTGGGAAGTGTTTCTGTCAAACTCGTTTTCTTTATGAACAATTCTTCGAACAGCATGTGTACGGTGCGTTTGTTGTAACCTCACTGGTCTATTCCGGTCTTCGGAACATCCCAGGGCTCATTTTTCGTGTTATTAGATTGTATTTTCCCGGTTACGACGTTCTGTTCCACATTATCTGATGGTCTCTTTACCGTTGAGAGAGACGTTTTCCAGCTGTTGTTCCCAGTGACCGCCAGCGAAGTGGTTGAAAGCTGGTTCGACCTTGTTAGGTTTCATCAGCCCAACGAACGCCCGAATGTCGAGCCCACTACCCATGAGTGAGCGTCATGGAAAAGGAAACGCAAAAACTAAGAGAAATAATTCGACTACCCTCGTGCAACATCCGTGACCGCTACCCCGTTTTCTAATGATAAGCTTCTGAATTACCTTCCTTTGGCAGCGCAACAATCTGGTACTTGTTCACGGTTATGAGTTAGATTCCCTGGTGTGTGTGGTGCTGATGAGACTCAACGAGGTCGAACCAGATGTCTACCACTTAGCTAGTGGTCACTGGAATCAAGTGTTTGCAAAGACCTGAAATCTATTCAAAAGCGCCACGACCGACTAAATTGTGTTTGAAATACTATGTTGTCACTGTTTTTCCTCTTTAGAATTTATCGCGGAGTTGGTCGTTGTTTACCGAATATCCTTAAAAATGGACATTTATTTGCCCTACAGGATCGTGATCAATTTGCTGCTCTTGTTAGAGATGTCGCTGCCCCGGATGTGGGCCGCATGGGTATCGAAATACTCAGTTTCACCATCAAAGACGTTTATGACCGTGTGGAGTACTTGAATTCTCTTGGGCGTGCGCAGACAGCAGTCGTGAAGCGTGATGCGGACATTGGAGTAGCGGAAGCTGAACGTGACGCTGGAATCAAGGTTTGTCTACAGTGGTTCTTCTCATCTGACATACGGCCTTATTACAAATCTGTTATCTGCCGTTCCTTTTACGTACCACAGTTTGATAATCACAACTCGGATACCACTCACACTGGGTTGCAGCTTCCGCATTCGCGTAGACTTTGCAGCCATCCCCTTTGAAAAGAACACAGGACTTAAGTTTCATTCTTTTTAAAGCTCTTCAGTGGCACATAGCTCCACCATGGCTTGATTGAACTCTCGTTCGTGTTATCACATCACAGTTCTATTGATCTCACCTCAAGCATGACCGAATTATCGTTCCAAGCCGTTGGACCTCACCGTTGGTTCCACAGTTTATGCTTTCCCGTCCTATTTACGTTTATACAGGTGAACGCCTGTGTAACGGATGCGGCCACAAGAAAAAATGGTTTCGAAACTCCTCCTTGATATGAGTTCGACTTCTAGGTTTGTCATTATCGAACATCATTATAGCGTGCCTCTTGTTTACTGCGGACAATCTAGCCATCTCCACTTACGCGTACGTTCGCTTTGATAACATGCGCTACTCGTGTCATTACCGCCAGTTTGTTCGGTTCGAACCAATGTGGCTGAACAGTAGTGACCGATTTTCACGAAGGATTACAGATAACTGAATCGGGCAAAAACGATGTGCCGTTAACCGCGATGTTTGTTCCAAATGGCTACAAAGAAAATAAAGTCGGGTTCAACGGGGAAAGTAGATAATGTCATGGGTTATAGCTCAGTCAGCACAAAGCTCAAAATGTTCCGTTAGGTGAAACTATTCTGACAGAAGATGCGAAACACTTCGCGTTTTTTTCAAACCAATTCGGTTCCCAAATGAGCAGTGGCTTCGTTAAACGACGTAAGCATAGGTGTCAATGGACATTTCTACCGCGGTTGGAGAAGCTAACTGGACTGGGGATGTAGTTGCTAACTGTTTTCTCGCGTTTGTACTCTGCATATTTCCAGCACTATTATCCCCTCAGAACTTGTACTGCGAACGAAAAAAATATTTCATTGCTGTCTCGCGAACAACATTCTTACTGATACAAGTGAAGCCTACATGTGTGTGAAATTAAGCAAGGAACAAGTGACGGCTTTATCCTGCACAAACGTGACCGGGAACGGTAAGCGAAGACCACTTTTCATCCAGACTTCTATGACTCCTTGTTCTTTCGAAACTGTTTCCATACATCAGTTATCAGTTACTTACCGCTATAATACAATAGTTAGCCGGAATGGTGACGTTTGTGGAGGGAGTGGAATTTTGAATTTGGTAAAGAGGTAGAAATGTCGGCGGTAAATTCTGCTGTTTGTGAACACTGTGGACAAAATGATCCACTGCTTACTTCAGCGCAATGCAACCATAATGAACACTTATCCAGTTGGTTTAATTACCACTGTTTGCACCAGCGCAGTACAACCGTTGACGTACTCGGAACTTTTGAGTTGTACGAAACAAAATTGTTGTGTAGCTCACTTCAGTGAATGGAAGCGGAGAAGAATACAGCCGAATTTCAGATAACATCTTTGGTTGCTTTTGACTTTTCGTGTCACTGGTTACTTTAAGTCCGCTATTTTTCTTGCGATAGGTAGCATCACACAGTCACTCCAAGACGAGGAAGAAATCTGGAAACACAAAGTGTATCGAGTCTTCTCTGTTGACTTTTCGACAGGGTTATTCTGAACGTCATCAGTACAAACGACTATTTAGATATAAATTGAACACCACTTACAGGTGGCCGCAGGTTTCTCAGTCCCATAGGTTTTTTCATCAGTTCCTTTCGTAAAGGAGGCGTTGTACTCGGATTCACCCCTGTTAAAGCTTGTCAGTAGTGTCTGTACTTTCCGAGACTGGGGACTGAACACCGGTCACACTTTCGTTAGACAGCCTTGTTGACCGCTGCACCATCTACCTCATTTCGAGCACAATCAACCTATCATACTTGAACGTTCAGCCACTTCCATTTGTGAGTAGTGTTCGCATTGCTCGATTGCCTCGAGAAGTAACACAAGAATCATTCTGTTAGCCCCAATCACTGCCCTCATGATCAACGTTTCTCTTTACTTTTCAAGTTGAATATCACTCACATTTGACCGCAGCTCCCGCATTCAGATAGACTTTGCAGCCAGCCTCTTTCGAAAAGAAGCACTAGACTCGAGTTTCGCTCTCATTAGAGCTCGTCAGTAGTGCATATCCTTGCCACGGCCGGGATTTGAACTCCGGACATTCCAATCATGAGGCAACCGTGTTAACCACTGCGCCATTGACCTCACGTTAGGCACGACCGAATCATCAAATCTGAACGCTCAACCACTCTCGCTTGTGAGCAATGATCAGGTTGCCCGATCGTCTCGAGAGGAGACACAGTTACTGCCTGTTAACTCCAATCGATAACCCCGCGATTAGGACTTCCGAGACAGGTCGAGATCACAGAACTCATTAAACCTGCAAGGCGATATTTTAGATTACTGATGAGTAGTCGGGGATTTGGTTTATTTTCAAGTTGACCATCACTCACATTTGATCGCAGTGTTCGCATTCAGATAGACTTTCCAGCCAGCCCCTTTCGAAAAGAAGCACTAGACTCGAGTTTTGCTCTCATTAGAGCTCGCCAGCAGTGCATATCCTTGCCACGGTCGGGATTTGAACTCCGGCCAAGCAAAGTCTATCTGAATGCGAAGGCTGCGATCAAATGTGAGTGATGGTCAACTTGAAAATAAACCAAATCCCCGACTACTCATCAGTTTCTTTTTAAGTTGAGCTCAGAAAGATTACTAAACTTGAGCGGTATTTTCATTTAACGTAATTAGTAAAGAGTTACGGCGGAATCCATGAAGACATGTGTGTTGCTAAAGAGCCTATTCCCGATGCTGACATGTCCAGTAATGAAGAAGAATGATTGCCTCCCGTGAGTGTATCCGGCAGGTGAATTGTGTAACAGTCGGGTGTGGTTACCCTTAGAAGCGAACCATCTTTAAACAACGATGGGACAGATGAAATTTTCTAGTCACTGTATTTTGTCATAGGCCGAGACTGTTAGACTATTTTGTGGTTGGCTTGCAGGTTAGTGACCATCCATCACGACCCCAGAATGGGTCCGGAAGGGTTTTCTTAGTGGACGGTTGCTTCAGTCTCGTTGAATCTCATCGGTACTACGCGTGCCGTCGGATCGAATTCTGGCTGGGCAGTATTGTATGATAGAAATCTCAAAGTGAAGTCAGTTGTTTAGTAAAGTGAACAACGTTTTCTTTCTGATGAAATCACGGCTATAGAAACTGTTTTGCTGTTCCGATTGACTTCGTTATAACAATGTTTTAATTTGCCATTGCGTAAATGGGTAGCTTCATCTCATCAGTTTGTACTGTTGTTGATGTGTTGCTTGCGAGGACAGCGAAGGCACGTGTGGTATTCACAGATCACCATTTACAACGTCGCGGGAGCATCTTACTCTCGACTAGGTAAAGTGTTTACAATGCATTTTTGCCGTTGTCCTGTTGTTCGAAGACCCGACCTATCCACACGGAAGACGTGTATCAGCCTTTGGCTTTGAGGGTTGTTGTCTCCACCAGTTATATTATACAGCTTCGAGTCCTACTGCACCGTTGCCTGAAACTGGCCTTTCGAATGTTGATAGGAAAAGTTTAGTTGCTGCATGAAATTCCCAATGTCCACTATGAAGATGGGTACATTCAAGCACATGACGTTATCAGTGCTGTGTGCCTTATATTGTTCATACTTTGCGTTTATTGTTCGTTCATTTGTTTGGAAGAATCACTTAATAACACAATGAATAAGTGTGAAGTGTTAACGATGTTAACCCACCGATAGGGTTTGTTGCATCGGTTTTTCAGCCTTCCTACTACAAGGCGTTTAATATTACTCGGTCGGTATTTCGAGCCTCTTGTGCGCTGCACGTTTTCTGATTATATAGATTCAGACGGAAACATTCATTGCAACAAGTACTTGAATTTCCGATTGTATTGTTGACACTTGACCTCGCCACCGATGTGCTCTTTCAGGTTCAGTCGTTTGACGACCTTGTTCTCACTGTTTATCATAGTGTATACTCACATAATCCTCACAAAGCGATCTGTTACCAGCCGGTCTATATGCTAAGGCCGATCTGCTGAGCGTGCGCAGCATTGGGTGCCCGGTCAAACTGAGCGTGTCCATTTTTCGTGGAATTTGTACTTCACAACTTTTCATTAATCCATCTGTGTTACGTATATTTTCGCCTCAGGAAGCCGAATGTGATCGTGCGAAGCTTGATGTTCGCTACGCAGCGGATACTCACATTGCCAACTCCACCCGAGACTTTCAAATGCAAAAGGCCAGTTTCGATCAGGAAGTGAACACTGCCCGTGCTGAAGCGGAACTCGCATACCAACTTCAGGTATATCCATGCTCAGGTTTCTTTCACTCACTCGTCCGCAGCGTTGAAGTTGTTCCAACTCAACGTTTGCATGACGGTGCCCACTGTATTCCAACAGTGAGATAAGGTCTGCTGTTCTTTGTTAATAAGATGCTGACAATTGTTCTCTCTGTTCAGCTGTTGTCATCTTTGTCTACGACTCACCGTCCCTTTTTGGTTGTGCAAGTGGTATATATTTGGTGGCGTATTTCTGTGAACGCCCTTTATTTTACGGGTAATTCCCCAACATCAAGTCGCAAACTGTCTGCTCTCATCCAGTTAGTTGATGCCACTACATATCTTCAACGTGGAATTTTTTTCTGCAGATCATTTTACGTTTTCCGAATAATAGGAGGTTGCGAAAATGAGCATGACATGCACAAAAACTCATCCAGAACCCGCGATACATATGTGATCTTAGATACCTCAACCTTAGATGCATACATCCCCATTCTACCGCCAATTGTCTCCTAGAGGGTACACGCAACAGCACGGTAACCTGGCTATGACAGACTGTTAGTGCAGCCTTCGTGAGTTTCAACATACGCAGCCAGTCGAACCTGATTATTTCTGCTTCTACCCTGACAAGTTGTACAACGATGAGTTTGTTTGAAGAAGACTGGATTTTGGCTTTCACACATATGAATCTGAGCCTACAAAAGATTGGTAATCGTCTTCGAACACCGAAGTGTTCTGTCCCCTACTTCCCGCAAAACCTATTTCCGCGAATGAATGATAACAAAAGTGGAAGACCATCAAAATTATCTAATCGAGAGAGGCGCGTGGTCTACTGACTAGCTCTTTTCACCGCATGTTTTTCGTTAGTAAAGCCTCAACTGCACTAGGCAGTTTTGCAACGATCATTCATGAAGCGTTAGAATATTACCGCTGTTTTGAGTCCTGAAGGATGGGAAAATCGATTTCCATCGATTGAAAATGACTCCCACGTAATTTAAAATTGATTGAGTCTTGTGTGTCTCGGATACCATAGTGGAAGCTTGTGTTGTTTCTTAACAATTAGGAATTTAATTCGGACGGGCTGAATACGTGAAGAGCGTACTAGCATGCTTTCAGGAGGAAAGTGATGCTCTTCGATAAGAAACTCGCTGATAAGCGACCAGTCAGTTTGGGTTGCATCTGTGGGCGTGGATAAGTTGCTTATACTAGAAAGCTAACAAAGTTGTGATTCTTTTCGCAAACTGGTTTGTTTTGCAATTCGCTGCGTCATTCCCGTTCTGGACAATGCCCCACGAACCTGTCCAACGTTTCGAAAATGTTTTTTGTGTGTCGAAAATTGCATGTCCTGAATTGATCCCTCTGTTTTCCGAATCTAAATTGAACCAGAAACTTCTGTGATGTATCCCACTGATAAACACACTAAGATTGACTTAATGGCTTTTATTGTGGTAAAATCACGATGGTAGCTCAACTATGTCCGATTTTTTTGTTACTAGTATGCTAATACGATTTGTCTGGTATTCTGGCGTATATTAGACACTGTTTTTTTTTAGAATATCGATGCACAGCGTTGAGTAGTTGCAAAAAACCGGGCACTCTCGTTAAGATGTACATAATTTAGGTACGGTATTAATTAGGGGATGGTCATTGCTTTTAGTTTGATATCACTTACAATTGGCAGCCGATAGCTGTTTCAAATGCTTACTCTGATTCCGTTCCGCTTATTCGTGACCTTTCCACAGGCCACCAAAGAAAAACAGAAGATTCGCACTGAGGAAGTGAACATCAGTATAGTAGAGCGCCGAAAGCAGATAGAGATAGAAGAGAAGGAGATTCTGTGCAGTGAAAAAAAGATGGATGCTACTGTCAGGCGTCCTGCGGAAGTTGAAGCCTATCGGCTACAACAGATTGCCGAAGGTCACCGGTAAGCTCTCCATTTGCTATTTGTTTGTCGTTTCCTATCCGCTGAACAGATTTTAAACTCGTGCCTTCATTTTTGTGTTTATTGTATTCCCGAACTTTCGGATGTTAAATTCGTCCCTACAAGCACGAATGAGGCAGTCGTGTGCTGTACATCGTTCACCAAAACAAATTTACCCACATTTGAACGTGGCCGACAGCCAGTACTAGCAACATCAGTAGCACTGTACCTCGCAAGCATCCTTTTCACACACATTTTTAGCTGTGAATGTGCATTTTTTAACATGCTCTCTCGATCAGGCTCCACACGACAGTCCGATGCGTAGTGGAAACACATCTTGCCTTGAGAATCAGTCACGCCTGGTACGGACTACCACGTCTCGTTAGTGATCTGTTACAGTGACATATCACATCATGTAGAGCGGCTTCACTGTCGTTACCCACGTTACGTGTGACTCGGTCTTCGTATCCCCTCGGACGAAAAGCTTTTGCCTAATTAGATGCTTGGCCTCAGTCTTAGGAACCACAGTAGATAAAGTTAACTTCACCATTTTTTATGACAATCATAGTACATGTTGCCAAACTTGGGTTTCTGCCCTCCTCCCCCCTCTCTCTGTCTCATGAATGCAGTGAATGGTAAAATTTCACTAAAATTGATACATTGGATGGAGTGGAGTTCTGGATAGGTAATGGAGTTGTCTGGTTGTTGTGAATGTTGTTCATATTGGAACGTGTGTTAGTTTCTCACATTTATGTGCCATAACCTTTTAAAAACTCTTGCACGGCAGTGAGATATAGGTTATCAAGTCTAGTTTTGCGGCATTTTAAAGATAGTAGGTTTCGATGGGAAAGGAGGCTAATGAATCCGCTGTTGTTGAGGCTAATTGGTGGATAGGTAGTCTCCGTGAACTTGCCGTTGCGATCGCAGAGGAAGTGTTTGAGTGAGGTGTGCGCTTCTGGGGGTCCGTATTCTGGTTTGAACTATCCCGTGCATTCCTTGGCGCTTACAGACCGTTACATCTGTTACGGTCACGTCGCCACCTTTGAATTTCAGTAGACTGGGTTTGGTGATTGGAAACCCATAGTGAGTGTACGGGTCTGTCATAGAGGAGGCCGTTTCGATCGTTGCATCTTAGAGGCATCTAAGACCTGTACATTTTACTCCACTGGCCACACGTTGCGCGGCGAGTTTGTGTGTGTCTATCGACTATAAACCCTATCCTGCCAGAACACGACTGGATCAGCCAACGGAGTCAGTGGAAACAAATAATGGCGGTTAAACGGAAACACCTAGTTTTCAAAACGTTGACGCATTCACGATTAACGTCATGTTGCCTTCATACTGATTTGAATTGAACGAGGAATCGGGTGACGAAGAATTATCATTGAAAAAATGAGTCCGCTATCATGGTGATTAGTTGAGACAAATTAACCCCAGATAAACACATTGTAATTGGAGTGCTTGTCCCTCATGTCCATCTACGGGGTAGATCAATTTTTGTATCTAATGGCATAGCACAATCAACTGGGTCCAGTTTGTTTGTTTCTGGAGAGCAATGAATTCCTTTCGATTAGATTGTTGCCAACATGATTAATTCGGTGGATTAAACTACATCTCTGACTCTTCGTCTATTCTCCATCACTCTACTGTGGATTGCACATGCTTCAAAACTTAGTCGATTTGGTGCCTTGTTTTTGATCAGATAACGGTTGCTTATCCCTCCAGTTTTGTTTTCGTGGCGGGAGTGTTAATTACACATAAACATACATTCGCGGACTCCGCGTTCAAACCAGATTCAAGAAGTGATTAGAGGACACTGTAGAAAAAGTGAAGGAAATGACACTATGTTTACGAGTTGACTAAAGCAAATTCTCACAGAGCCTACAATCTTCAGCTCCGTGTTATTTCCCTATCGGTTGTGAACCGTAATGCCTTTCGCATCGAACGATCCTTTTTTCAACCCTATCCTCACTTTTTGTTCTCGTTTGATGCTGCTTGTTTGTCTATTTTCGGGTTGAATCCGGTCTTTAGATGTCAGATGTTTTGTATCTTCATGACACACGCATGTCCGCTGCACTACTGCACATTAAGCATCACTAGTCATGACATCTCAATAAACCACAATACGTGAGCGTCGTTAGGCGTTGCCCGACCTGTAAACTCAGAACGGTGACTCAACAGACTTATTGCGCGAATGGACATACTTAGACCACTTGCAATTCGTTTGCCAGACGTGTGTGGATTACTGTTGGAGTCTGAACGCAGGATTTTTATTAGTCAATTTTTCTGTGTCGTTTGTTGTCTCTCACCAAAGGCGTTTCCCACTTTCGGTTGTACAACAGCTAGGCATGATCACGGATCTGTTACTGTTGGCGGTGGTGAGGTGCTTGAACCTAGCCACTACTCGCAATTCGCACACACTAGTTCGTGCAAGTCTGTATGTCCAATGATTTGAACCTCATATTACTCTCATGAGTCTTGTAATCTCTCTGCTAGTCTCGCATTGAATTCATCGGGTGTTTACTGCATTTTCGCGTGCGGTTAAAATGTACGTAGTGCTACTTCCGAGGGTTTCTACAATTTGCGCCTTATTTTACTTCACTTTTCAAGTTAGTGTGGTCCAAAAACGGCCGACTTAGCATATGTCCCCCTACGTATACTTTACATTTACAGCCAGCGGAAAATCTTGCTAGCCCAAGCAGAAGCCGACGGAATTCGTGCCCGAGGTCATGCTAATGCTGCTTCAATCCTTGCCATCGGCAACGCAGAAGCTGAACGTATGAAGCTCCGTGCTGATGCCTACAACAAGTACGGAGAAGCGGCTATGCTCAGCCTTATCCTGGATTCGCTACCTCGAGTGGCAGCTGAGGTGGCCGCTCCACTTTCGCGTACCAAAGAAATCGTCATTATGGGCGGCAGTTGCGGAAATGGTTCTTCAGGCACCATGAATCAACTTACGAGTCTTGGTCGAGATTTTGCCACCATGATGGGCACTGTCCCACAGGCCGTGCGCGCCCTGACAGATGTGGATCTTTCCAAGGTCATTATTTCCATATTTTATTTGTTTTCGGTCGGTTTGCTTTTTCTTTCGCGCCCGAATGTTACACAGCCGCTCAGTAAGTTCGTTTTACCAAACAAACAAAGCAAACAACTAGCTTCATTCGCTCTAGATGAGTGCTTATTCAGCCATTGGACAGAGTAAGCTTATTCAAATATTCATTGACAACACACTTGGTAAGTAAAAGTTCACAGTGCGATGGAAAACGCAAGAAAGACGAACATCTATGTAAGATCAGCTGCTGACCAACGCGTGAACCATTTTGACATTGTTGTGAAATATGGTCAAAGCTCACAGCGGATCGATTACGGACGACATGGACGACCGGACGAGCCATCGCTCAACGAGATCGGACCAACGGACGAGGAATGGCAGGCGGGAACCCCCAACAGAAGTCGTCGATCACACGCACAAAACAGACAGAAGTATACACGAGGTGTGAACAGAAATAGGCAGTGTATTGTGGGCCGAAATTCTGTTCTTAAACGCGAACGCGCACATGGCGTGACAACTAGCGAGTTGGACAACAAGGATTGTGTTTCATTGAGCGCCTTTTCGCCACAATTACAGTGGTTTGCACACGCACCTATGCGTGTCGATATATATATATATATATATATATATATATATATATATGAAGAAATTACCTCCTGTTTTGTTCATCCTCCACTTAAGCTGATCCAAAAACAAGCTTCCTTACATCAGATGACAATGAGCAGACACCACGTGTTTCCAGAGCGTCCTGCGTTATGCCTAATGCTGCAGGTTTTTGTCGTATTTTTAAACACTAAGGGTGGCTGTAGAGAGAAACTAGTTCACTGCCTTATGCATAAATTGAACAGTCATCATCTTGCTCAACAGGGAAGATACAGAAATTTGAAAATCGTCCGTCTTTTGTTCTGTGAACTATGGGATTCCCTAATTTGCTATACGGTAGGGTATACCGCTTTCAGATTGGAGCACTCAGTCACGCTTGCTAAAGGCAAGGTGCTGCTAGAAGATTGTGACGCCCTCTAATTTTTAATTGTACCATCGAGTTTAACCAACTGCAATCGTCTAGTGGTCTATGTTTAAACCAAATCGGCGTTACGTTTCTCGATAAAGATTTCTTGAGTGTGGCAGGTCGACTTAAGAATGTCAGTGTGTTCTTTATCACGCTTTTTTCTTTTTTAGCTATTTCTTGCTTTTTTTGATTTAGGACATTAAAACAACATCGTAACAGGTCAGCACCTCTCACGATTTGCGGGAGTGGGTGTTCAGAAGAGTCAGGAAACTTGTAGTGTATGTGTTGTCCCCCATTTGTATGTCGGTCGAGCAGGAGTTTAAAGATACCACTCTGTGCAACCATGAGATCAGAACTGGATATTTCACTCCACTATCGGCAAGTTGTAACCACAAAGAAGTTTTATTTACTCGTGTAACTATTTGACCATTATATACTGCAGATAGGTAAATCTTTCGACGGAGTGTTTACTGAGTCTTAACAAATGAAGTTCTTGGAGCGTCTATCCCTAATGACGACATACACAGTGTCATTCCTGCCTGTTGTTGCCTCCCTGTACGTGAATCAACGAATTCCATATCTGTGACCTTCTACATCAGTCTTACGTTTACCTACCTGTACCTTTTGCTTTGTTATTCTGGTTTGATGGTAATCTCATCCGGTGTGTCCTTCCGTTTTTTGATTATTTTACAGACCATAGCGAAGATCCCCGGAGCGCAAGTGTCTGTCTAAATTTGTTTTCTTCTTTCGCCAAACTCTATGGAACTTATTTGAACAGATTGCACTGTGTAATCAATTAGCTTTCCGTTTCACTACCAACTGGGAACTGGTGTGTCTCCATGTAAACGCTTGCCAGTCTTATCTGTTGTTTGATTTTAATTTTTCGCTACCGTTTTCGTAAACGAATGTGGTTTTCTATTCTCAAATCCTCCAGCTTGTAATTTCAGATTTGTTGTAACTTCTTAAATACGTGCGTGTTGTTTACAACAAACAAACCTACATTCACGCTCTGTCCAGCTTATTCCGACAACTTTTTACGCTGATGGATAACTTAGAGTCACCGTATTGTTCCATTCGTTTATTTCGCCCCCTTGCTTACTATCTTTTACCACAGTTGGCTATCATGTTCACTGACGTACGTATTATTTCGAAACCGTATCACTTTCTCAGTCCCTAATGCTTTTTATGCTCCCTATGCTTTACGACAATCGAATTTTGATATTCTCGAATACAAGTTATGCGATCGTTTCAAATCCTGTTTTAACGTATGGTATCAAATGATGACAATTAGTCATGTGACTCCAGAGTTTCAGTCTATAGAACGCTATGTATCTTTTGCTGTCAGATAAAACGGATTGAAAGATGCCTTATGGTTGGTGTCTTATCTTTGGGTTTAGAGGTTGTCACACTGAATAATATAATGTGCGTACTGACTGGTGTTATGGGTTTTGATTGGTGTAGCTTAAACATAATTGAACCTCGATCGTGATGAGACTGTTTTCTATTGACTTGCTCTAACATGGGTGAAGCTCGAGTGTAGTGCTGGACAGATTTAGTGAAATCGGTTAATTCAGTTAAACTATAAAGTCCACTTCACAGGACTATTGACGAGAGTTAGCAGTACAGTTCTGTCTCTCGAGATAGTCGGACAACCTGATCATTAATTACGGGTGATTGTAGCTAGATGTTTAGGGACTGGTGACTAGTCTTGGGGCAGTGACACAGCAGTCAACACGGTTGCCTTGTGTATACGTGAACTGAAGGACAGTTCCTAGTCGTAATGGGGTTGTGCATTATTAACGAATTCTGGCCAAGTCGAAGCTCGATTCCGTTACTTTGTTCCGAAAGGGCTTGGTCAGATAATCGATCTGGATACGAAGACTGCAATCAGTATCCAACTTTTTTCGTCAACTACTTCATCTTTATACATCTGGCTTGTCCGTATGAACACTGCCTTTATTTGTATGAACCGCGTGGGCCTGAATTATAATCAGAAATGCGTCGGTTTCCCCCACTAAATTGTGGTGTTTTTGCCTCATAGATCTGTTGCAGTAAACTCGGGTTTACGGATTTAACGTGGTTGTCGCTTGAATCATTTCGCCACAACTGTTTACCAAAACACTGGTTATACAAATGTCCATTCAGAACGGTATCAGAACACCATCTCTCGTTTGGTCATTAGGATTCTAGACAAAAACGGTGAACGATAATTGCATGAGTGGAACCCAGCCATGAAAGTCGCTCTGGTTGTCTGTTGATTCGCATGTGTTTGGGGTCTGAGTGAGTCAGCGTGTACAGAATTTAGACTGGTGTATGTACCCCAGTGTGGAGTTGCTCTCCACGTACATGTGCCACATTGGCGTTTATTCCCACATGATTATCTGGTTCACGTGAACTTCTTGCAACCAAGCTATTTTGTGAAAATTGGGAGTGCTCTTCATCTTTGATCTACTTCTTTCATCACAGACAGCAATACAGAAGTGGTTCTCACTGATGATTAACTGCCACAAAACTTTGGAAGAAAGCAGGAGGAGGAATTGAACTAAGTGCCAAAATGTCTGTCAGTATGCACATATTCATCACTGAGATGCCTACACATTGCAAACAACCGAGCTGCAAGTGGAAGTAAGACGTCATCAGCAAGACAGCTTCCTCACGGCTTTCACAGCTCCACGTCGTTAAATGCACTCACTTCACAGACAATTCGATCAAACAACGACATCATTCCCACGAATGAGCCCGATTAGCGACCATCTCACCTAACGTTATCAAAGTTTTGTGTTGGTGTTTCTCAGATACCATGTAAACTGTACGGAAGCAGTTACTTTTTTCAGATTTAATGGTTAGTTGATTAGAACCACCCACTCTCGACGGATTCGTTCAACCGTATGTCTGGTGGTACTGCCGTACAGTGAATGTAACCAAAGGTGAGGCGAATAGTCTCCGCAGTCTTCGACTATGGCTCGACAATTAGCTGTGCCTTCTGTTTTGGTTGCCTGCCAACGGTCTAACTGGCACTCGATGCGAAGTGGTTAATCAATGACTGCACAGTGAATGCCACCAGTAAGTCGTCTTCCGGGCCTGGGACCTCGTGATTAGCTCTGTCTTTGACTGGAAATGACGGCATCAACGCTGATGCTTTTATGAGCTGAGGGCCGATTAATGAAGTGAGGCAGTGAAAATCGCAAAATTGTCCTCTTTAGTTTGATGCTCATGAAACCTGAGGTTTATTTAAGTTTCGTATATCACTTCTCTGGGTAATGTCGCATCATGTTCCAAAGTCCTGTATTTTTCACGAGTTTGTGATAAAAGCGTTAGGTATTCAATAGTGATTTATTACCGCCGTCGCTGATGTTGAATAGATTAATATGGAATATTACGCTCAATCCACCTACATGTGCTAGTAAAGACTTACGTCTATCAAAATGCTCAATTTCGTTTCATTACGTTCGTGATTGTTCTTGGTATCAGTGGCTTGTAGAACCCCCCCCCAGTTTGCATCTATCCCCGCTGGATCACTATTCTACAAGTGGACGTGGTACTAACCGCAATTTGTTAGTTGCATCATTTGAGGTGTGCTGTTTCAAATGCGACATATTCACCCCCTAATTTGTGAAGTTAGATCAAATGACTAAGGTATAGGAACGTAATCTTGATCACTCCATCCTTTGTTCAGTCTCATTAGTGTGAGGTAATGATACATTTATCTGCAACTTCAGTGAAACCTCGGTACCGTTCTCGCGAGATGTCCATTGAACATCATTATCGATCTCTTAAATGCACTAGAGACTTGGCAACACGTGGTCAAATTCCAAGTCACATCAACAGAATCGTGCATTGTATCAATCAGAGTTGAAGCACAACAACTATCGACCAGAATTTCATGTAAGTGCATATCGTATTGATTCACAATAGCAGATACGCCAGAAGTCACACGTAATGTAAAAATCCATTGAGAATGAAGATCCAGAATTTATCGGACAGAGTGTACGACTGGTCTCGCGTTAAACTGGGGCGGCTAAGAACCAGCCGTTGGCACACGATATAACCGTTTGGATGATGAGTTCTATGAAAAATTATTATGTGCGAACAAACATTTGGACATTGCACGCCATAAGCACTCTTAGTAACCTGAGTAAGTTGTGGAGCTATAGCCGTGATGGATTATCACGTCACTCCTCAGGTGAAGCAGTCATCTTCAGGTCGCTTTACCATCACGTTGAAATCACTGTACGGAACCGGTAGGTCGATGTAAATACGCGTTGCCGTGTGTGTTCACTAGTCCGTACAACCAACTCGGTCAAAGTGCAATGGAACACTGTATAAGGTGAGATGTACACCGAACACAAACTAGTTATCCATGTTAAGGAGGCAAGGAAGGTAACTCGAAGTTGTTATCCGGTAGGCAGGATAGACGGCTCACAGAGCGCCAGTTACCAATTGGGTCAAGCAAGCCGATCAGCAGAGCAATAAGAAATGAAGACGAAGTCGATGAATATGAGGTCAGAAAAATGTTATTACGAAGGAGCTCCTCAGAACTGGGGTCGAGTTTTAGAAAATCCACTCCCACCGAGTTGATTTGTACACAAAAGTTACCATAATCCTGTCTCTGATCGTTAGAGCATCTGTATCATAGGTAACTGCACAACGCAATGTGTGGCCACATCACCTGCGCTGTCGTACTGTGAAGCTTATTGTGAAGTAAAAACGTGGTTAGCTGAGCCAGAGGAACACAGTCTAAAAGATGAATACCCCTGCAATAATCAAGGAAGATGTCATTTTCGGTCATTCTGACGATAATCGTCGCGTTCATGCAAATCGAATTTTCATAGATGTTCAATTATCCTGCAGTTACACTGTGTCAAATAGTGGACTATATACTGTTCTGGGCCACGATTTATTCAGCTATTTGATCAGCCAATGTCAGTTATGACCTTAACAAAATTGTTTGTTCTGAAGCGAACCAGACTGCCCTCCCAAGTAGGTCGTTAGGTTTTTCACAATTCACATGCCGAATAGGTTAGAATTAACCAATCTAACCATGACATTTATCTTCGTTCCCGTTGAGGTTGAACTCGAACCATAAAGACAAATGCAGTTTTGGAGTGAACACCCTATCATTTTGTTCATTTCTAAACTGAGGAGCCAGATAGCAGTTATGGGATGTTCTCTAAGCTGTCCAAGTCACTCTGCTTCGTACGCTGCGTGCTCACTTTCCGTGCATGCATTCATATATTATTCTTGTGTTCGTACTATCACGACTTATCTTAAATTAGCCTTCTTTTTCTTGACACGTTTCCAGTGTCATAACTTTTGGCGAATTTGTCCTACAGCCTGATTCATTTTTACCGAGTCTCTGTTTCAAATCACGTGTCGTTGACAACTTTTTGTAGATTTCAATCGTACTGTACATGGCGAGAGAAACAAGAGGAGTTTGCCCATAACTTTTTACCGTGAACGAGCCAGTTTGTTTGTCTATGAATGCGATCTCCTTCGGAGACTACACAGCCGCTGACTGGTGCGTATCCCCACAGTTTCAGTTTAACCTTACAATATATTATTACTGTTGAGTTGCCCGCTACCTGTAATGCATATGACACTCTGAAATCAAACAGTTGCTCACTGGCTTGTCAGCTACTATACTAGGTACGCAAAATGTCGACATCTTATTGTGTTAAGAATGTTCTGACTTGGTGAACACCTTGGAAAATGTTTCCGTAGTTGCGGAAACAATGTCTTCTACAGATGTTGAATCATTTTCTACCAATGCTCTTTTACATGAAACTGTCGGATTTTTATGCGAATCTATTCTATTGCAAAATATTTCCAGCCGAATTCCTCCAGAGTGTCTTAGAGATTATCCTTCTGTGCAAGGGAATCATACGCATTTGAATTCGGAGGATCTCATTCTAGGCGGGTTGATAGAGTAGCTATGGGTTGTCCTCTTGTTACACCACAAGCTGACATTCTTCTTCAAACCATAATTACAGACGTTACGTTGATGACACTTCGATTTTCATTAACCATGACTATCACCTTTTATGATGATATAGTTTGCTGGATTATCACGCCAGAGGTGTGGATGCTCCAGCTTTCGACGGGACACATCGACGAAGCTGCAAGGTACGTCCAAAAGCTCACAGTGGGCTGGTCGGGGACAGCATGGGGGGACCGGATTAGCCATCGCTCAACTGGATCGGAGCAACGGACGAGGAATAGTGGGCAAATTGGGATAGGTAGACAGATTGGGGCATGATTATTTTAACATCCAGAGGAATATCTCGACGTGGTCGTAGGATACGGCCAGAGGCCATAGTGGATCGATTGTGAAAGCACAAGCGACCGGACGAGAAATGGCAAATGAAAATCTCCCTGACGGAAGGCATCGGACACACAAACCAGGCCGAAGTGCACAAGACGTGTGACTAGAAATCGGGGGTGTTGAGGGCCGGGATTATGGCTCATAAACGCGAGTGCACACGTAGCGTGTTGGACAGTGAAGATTGTGCCTTATTGGGCGCCTTTTCGTTACAGTAAATACTTTACACCCTTCCCCTTCTGTTACTTTTGAAATGAAATCTAATAGCAACTCAGCCTTTTTAGGCGTTTCACTTACTCAGCAGTTAGACTGGACATTGTATCTCTCCGTTTTTGCGAAACTACCATCCTCGATTGCCAAACAATCGGGTGGCTGGCCATTTAGTTAGTCCGATCAGGTCGTACGCCGTATTATTATGTAACTCAAACCCGAAACTTTTGGCTATCAAGCTTTATTTATCAAATATCGGTGACCAGTTCTGTGCGCTTATAAATAACTGAATCATACTGTCTCTTGCTTGGTAGCGAATTGCTGACTCCTAACACTCTCTCTCCAATTATACGTTATCCACATCACGATTAAACGTTTGAATTGATCGTTGTGAGTAAATGTCTGAAGAGATTAAATGAAAGGTAGACATCCTTCAACATGTCTTTCGCCTGTTTTGATGAATTCCAAAGACAGTCAGTGTCAAACCCTCGGGAAATTTTGCTTCAGAATGTCCTTTTGAACTTCGCGACTTCTGTCTTACTTGAAGCGTATTAAAGATTGCCGCTTACTTACGCGCGCATCACCGGAGTCTCAATCATCAGTTGGCTACAAGGATAATGCACTTTTTAACACCACGGAGTTTCCAAGTGAGGTGCGCAATATAACATTACGCTTATAACTTCCGAGTATGGCTTCGGTGTTGGGTCCCTGTATTTGCTAGGATACCTCACTGACTTTACCAGCGTCAAATCAATGTAGGATGAAACAAATGGGGATATTGTGATGTCAACCTAAGATGAGGTCGAGCAAACGGTACTGATGACAGTGATTATGAAAACAACATATATATATATATATAAGAGTAGGGCATAGTTATGGCGCCATAATCCTAGTTCAGGGATAACTGGTAGACAGTGGTAGCAACCATTCATCGGACAGCTTCTTAAACAGGCCTAGCGACAGTGTCACTACAGTCTTCTCTGACAGCGCTTTCAAGAAAGAACGGAATTGAACATCTAAACAATATTTTCCTGTGTTGCAGGCGACTGTCATATATGACCAGTTTGTACTAATGACTCTGTAGGCCTACAGTACGAATAAGTTGCGTGGAAGGCCTGTTAACGTGACCAGGCGTCCTCAGTTTTTGAAAGCCAATATGGGGTTGTCCCTAAATAGTCTGCGCATTAATGAAAACAGATTCACTTCAATCGTTCACTGTTCATACAAAAGGGCTGTACAAACCTCTCAGTCTCCAAGCAACTCGTTATTGCGGTGCTTCCAGTGAGATTTCTTCCGTTTACTGACTTCCCACAATAGTCTGAATAATGTGCCAAATAGGCAACCGAAACACGTCGATGAGTATTTTCCATGTATTCCATCTAACACAACCAATCAGCTACTAGCATTTTGGCTAAGACAGAAGTATTTGCATTCAAATTGAGGTTGAACGTCAATAGTGTGCCGAGATCTCTCTCGGAAGTGATCGTGGGTAACGAAGCGTTCCGAAATGTACTCTCTTTAAAGTCGGAGCGCTGGATGCACATGTCTTTAGATTCCATCGTGTTAAGCGGCAGGTTGTTCCCCGTTACTCATTGAGATGTAACATTCACGATTCTTGAGAGAACATTCACGCCGTATGTGGGTCGCAGAACCAGCCACACATTCATGTTACCTGCCTACGTGAAAACAAAGGAACCACTAGTGACTACCGGGAGGTCATTTGTGAACACTAGGAATAGCAGTGGGCCGAGTGTGGGTCACTGCGAGACCCAAGTCAGTGCGCAAAACGGCGTTGGCAGTTTCCCATTAACCCGTACAGTGTATATCTGATTTACCAGTCTACGTTTTCACCATGACCGCACTGTCTTCCCTAGGCTGTACTTGCAGATTCTGCAGGGGGACGTGTTGAAGTACTTTATCGAACGCCTTAGTAAAATCTAAGAGTGCGATGCTTACTGAGGGAGATTTACTTTCCGCTCTCGTGAAGGAATCATTGGCGACCAGCAAGTTGGTGGCACATGGGGGACTCCAAAAGCCGTGTAGCAACATACGTCGTTTCGACGTTGATGGGGGGTTTGCATCTAGATATTTCTGGAAGTAATCGTCTCGGCTGCTTTCCACGACCTTAGAAAGACATGATATTACAGCTGTTGGGCGGAGGTTGTTAGCACCAGTACGGTCACCACCTCTGTATAGCACCATGATTCCACGGTGGAATAAGAGTATTGAGAAAGATGGATAATCTGCGCACTTATTCAACATTGACAGCGATATTTCATCCGGATTAGCGTGCAGTAATTTGCTTCCTATAACTGACGTAGGACTTGACGTCATCGGATGGAATGTCGTCACTCCTCACAACCACGGATTTCTCCATCGGAATGTTACCAAGTATCGCGGTAATTTTAGAGCGCAATTTATCTGCAGTTTCAGAGTTGTGTGTAGAAAGCCCGTGAGAGTCGCCGAGACTCGACATGGCAGCTCCAGATCTACATAGGGATGTAATGTTTAATCAATGAACGATTGCTCTAAGCTCAGCTGATGGTCTCGGTGGTCTAGCCTCATAGCGGTTACACACTTGAGAATGATTTGGCATGCTAGGCGGAAGGTGCCTCATAGAGACTCCACTTACTATACGAGTTTCTTGATTACTGGTTTCACTCAGGACCTGTGGTGGGCTTCATCAGCGGTGTACAGCGGACTGCTCGTAACAATCACGCTGTAGTTATGTAATTGGCACTTTATGCAATGCTTGTTCGCCGAGCTAGGTTCGTTCATCGTTACCCAATCCACCCGGAAAAGATGTGCCCGCACCTAATTAAACCCAGTTTTTTGACAGTTACGACATCCCCTCTTTAAGATGCGTGTGACAATAGATTAACAGATAACGCGAAAGAAGCTCGACAGGTGGACGATGGTACCAACAGGCATTTAGTGCACGGCGCAACAAGTCGTTTTTTCTCAGGCACAAATTTACCAGACGCGAAATGCAGCAAGTGCTGCTGAGAAGAGAGGCCGAATGTATATTAGGCGAAATGCATGAGAGGTATTTTGTAACGGTGTAGATGGCACTGATTCGCAAATCGGCTAGGAAGGCTAGAGGCCGACCGTCGACGAACGAGTAAAACGCGAGTGTGTGTGGCTCAGGCTAGCACCACATGGTCACATATCGCGCGGACGAACTGTCGTGAAGCGAATATCCCGAATAGCCTAAGTCCAATATCCACCTATGAGTTTCGCAGCTATTTTGAACAAATTATGGCTTTCGCAGCGATAGGGCTTGAAGGTCATCTCAAAGGGAATACGGCCAATTTAGCGCGGATACTAGTTTTATGAATATTTTACGAGATGTTAAAATCGGAACTCCAAACAAAGCATCCACAAATAATCAGTTTTAAGAGAACAGTTTTGGTGAGAAAGTTAAAATACATGGAATGAGTGCCGCAAATACTGGTTTGGTGGCGAAAGTAATTTCCTCAACCCATTATTAGCGGTAGTTCATTATTTGAAGTCTTATGAATGCGTTCCTAGCAATATTCGAAATGAAGTATTCCATTCCATAACCTTAGACTGCTTGATTCTGCTACATTTTAAAGATATCGTCGGAGTGGAAGCATGCGATCATACAATGTTGGTATTACACTTCAACAAAAATACTGACATATTCAACAGCGAAACCTGCATGACAATGTTTCCAGCTTCCTTGTCTATACGCTGGTTATACTGTTTCTCTTGTATCACAGGATTTTAGGTAGATACCGGTCGAAGAAACTTTGTTTCTAAAAATGGTTGAAAACCCAGTTATTCAGCTATTGACACAGAGGTTCGAGACAGAAGCCCGGACGCAGTCGACTTTCCTTGCTCAATGTCAAGCGGGCGCCTGTTGAACTGGAATGCAATAATTGAAAATAGGGTGTAGCACCGTTCTTGTGGGTTTCAGTAAGTACCAAAACAGCGAGATTACTTGTTTAATGAAATTTTCGTAGATGGGAATCAAGCGGTGAAAATTACATTGTCACGTGGCTATTTCCACCTTCGGTGTATACGGCACAGCAGATAATGTTACGAAGCGAATTCTGCTCATCCTACTGCATTGTTTCCAACTAGACTGAGGTCTCATGACGTTCATACAAAACAGTACACGGAAACAGATTGACCTAAGATATCTGCCAATCACTAGCAGCTACATTTTCCAGCCAGTCACTACTTGATGTTTAGAATGTCAATTTTCCGTCTCAATGCAGAAAAATATTCCAGTCAACATGACAGTCAACAGAATCAATTGTGTTGATTAGCATACACCCTGAAGGACTCAGCTATGTGTTTCTCATAACAATTTCTGCCATATGTTCGTTCTCTACGTTGTTCATGGCAAAAGTCATCTGAAAGTAGCAGCTACTAATGTAATGGCCAGCTGCCTTACCAGACGTCACTCACAGTTGTGCATACAAGAGGGTTTGTATAGTTCTCGTCCCTGCTTTCAATTTGTGCGCTTCTTCATACAGTCGTCCAGAGTGTACGGATGTGCACTTCTGCATCATAACCCTCCTGAAATGTATGTTTTCAATTTCTATCCTGCTAGCGTAGGCAATATAATATATGCATATCATAATAACCAGTGCACTATCCCTATTCCTGCTAAGATAGTCGCAGTCAGTCGACTGAAGCCACCATTTGGAGCTTATAAACGCTCGCTCGTAATCTTGAATGGTCACCCAACTCAACTTCCTTGAACAGTTTCTTAGATATTCAAAAATCTACATTGACTAAAGTCAGTAAGGTTTGAGACACAAGTTGCACGGCGCAGCATGAACTGATCAGTGAACCAAGTAGGTAACTACAGATGCCTGTTAACCGGATGTAATATATAATCGACTGCTTGGAATGAAAGTTGAATAGTTAACACATTGAATGTACAAATAACTCAGTATTACGTTGTAAATGGTACTGACAGGAAATCTTTTCTCAGGGACTAGGGACTGACCGTTGACAATCGGTTAAACCGAGGGTCGGTGGATGACACGTTTGCGCCACGCTGCAACCCAAAGCACGGGAAAGAAATGTAGATGACATAACAAGCAAACCGATTCACTAAAATATGCGCTGTACAAACTGTTCGGGGACGATTTCACAAGTCATGCCGCAGTAAGGCCAATGAATTCTTCAGGATGCCAGAAAATAATTTGGCGTCAAACCTATTTCTTGGTCTTCAGCCTCATTGAAATGACTTCAACCTTCTCGCCAAAATAACTGGATCGATCGAATTAAGTGACACGGTTCAAACCAGGTACTATCGATTTTGATAGAATAAATAGCCCCCTGCTATGATCTCTTCTGATCACATACATTTAAGACGCACGATCGGATTCAACGGCACAAGTGGGTAAAGTAAATATGCTCGCCCACCACTACTACAAGTTTCCATCACACACCGTACAGATGGTGGCCACGTTGAATTCTATATATAGCCCATCTCAGCAGTCTGTTCCTCGATGCAAGCCTCCAGAACGGACTTTGAGAATAAGCTGGTTTCTATAGAGCAGTTCACCAGGAGCGTATGTCAATGGCCGAGAAGTCATCACATCCCTCCATCGTAACCACAGTCGTCGTGGAGGACTTCATTGTTCTCGAGCGGCATCTAATTGAGTTGCATTCACGAACCGAACTTCCAGATTTGTCGAATTTTTGACCCAGCCAGCACAAGGGGCTGCCATAGAACGGTCGACTGTCCTATGGGTGTCCTGTGTGTGTCTCGCGGAAATGCTTAGTGTGATGTTTAATGCAGGAAAATGGCAGGCAGTATTTCCCCCCAGATATTTGTTTGTTTTTGTCGAAGCCGGTTGGTTCATTGCCCGCGAGTTTCAGAACTGTGCCGTGGAGAAGCCCGTCTTGCAAGGATGCGCAAGATGGAAACATTCAAGAGCCGAGAGAAAGCGTTGCTGACGGAGATGTTGGTATGTTTCAGGTACTAGTAGCATAATCCGATTAACATTTTTTGAGGGGAGGAAGCGATAGGGTTGAGGCACCACCACACAGGCGGGGGTGGACGTGTTGACTATTTCCCAGAAAACTAATGGGGAACAATTGCTATTGCATGGGTTACCCGTTATTCTTATTGGGTTATTCTCAGGTAAACTTAAGGTAACCTCTATGGTTTCTATTTATCAACCGCTGCTGATGTAAACAAAGGCATATTGGAAAAAAAGATGTTTACGGGAAATCGCCCGAAAGATAGCTCTCCGGAATAGCATGTGAACGGTTGCAGCCAATATAACGCTCACCGAACTATGTCATTTATATCCACACGTGCCGAAGGATGCGAGAACTTAGCTGGGTGCCCCCAGCACATCAAAAGGCAGGACAACAAATGGGGGACATTATGCCCATTTCGGTTTGAAGGACGCCCTCGATAGGATGCTTCTAGTTTACGGTTAGTGAGGCGCATTGTAGCTGCAGATTCACGTCGACGGAGCAAGTTTGTTTAAGAGCTCCCGTGCACAACTATAATCACTACTTGGTCGTTCAACCAATCCGAAAACAGCCGAGTTAATCGTGAGGGTATTCAGTGGCCAGACAAAGCCTGTGAACGTGTCAGAATATTTTCAAGAACTTATCGACGGAGTGTTGGACCAGCAACTGCACGGAGCGTTTTTCCCATACATATGTCGAGAAATACAGTTATCATCATCGTTATTGTTATTATTGTTATTATTATGTTGCCAGCGGTAAGCGCTGCATGATTCACTCTAATTGCTTTATTACTGATGCGCCAGCAAGAGCATTCGTTCGTCTGTTGAAACTCCTTCATGGTTGCTTCTCATGTGAGAAGTGCTGTGTTCGTGATGTTCACACGAGTGGACGTGTAACGTTTCCCCACAGTGGTTACACACGTATGTCTGACGACAGATTTCCCTCTCATTAGTGTGTCAACATTGGAAGCTGTACCGATTGATATGGTACACTATATTCCGCTCGATTATATGCATTTGGTGTGGCTTAGCGTTATGAAGAGGTTGCTCAATATGTGGCGTCTCGGGAGCATACGGAGAAATATTCAACTGTCGTCCGCTGTCATCCACCAGGTAAGCCAACAAATCCGTGACAGCGGACAAGCAATAGCTCGTGACTTCCATCGGAGGTGTCATGCGTGGGAAGACGCAGATAACTGGAAGGCATCGAAATTTCGTCATTTTCTTCATTATTTACGCCAGGTTTTTCTCATCGGCATCTTAAACCAGAGGAAATATGGAAATTTCCTGAACTTGTCCATTTGCGTATTCGTTCTCGGCAACTGACAATTGACGATGCGTTGTGCATCAATCGTTGAGAAGATCATAACCAAAATCGTAGATCATTTGGCAGTTGTGTACGGAGAGGAGGAGATGGTGTTCAACATCCACTGTAGCAGCCTGGAGACTCCACTGGCCTGCCTGTGGTAGTGTGTATAATAGTTCCAAAACTCATAGTTGCATATTGTACCAAGGTTATTAAGAAAGCTCGCATGATGTATGCTGTCCGATTGCTTGTCTGCAGGTCATGTGACAGTGACGCTAACCCGAAGGACACACGTGCCACCTCCTTCCGGTTTACTCGCTCGTCGACATCCTGGCTCTAGTCTCTCTAGCTATTTCGCGTGTCGGTGCTCTTACAGCGCTATCAGAGACTACCTGTACATTTTGTCGAATAAAGATTTGGCTTTTCTCCTCAACAGCCTTTTGTTTTTCATGTATGATGATTGCGTACCTGTGGAAAAACCGACTTAGTGCGACGAGCACTAAACCACCGTTGAACACGTATTTGCAAGGAGGTCTCTAAACGTAGCCCCTCTGATGGATTTTCAGCTATCCAACCTTGTCAGCTTCACAACCTTTCAGCGAAATTGCTGAAAGACAGGACTGCGGATTTTGGAAGAACAGCTAACATCGGATTATGTGCATTATACTTGTCCTCTGTCGCTGTGCAACCAAAACGCGGGTGTTGTACTTGGAAGTACATTTTACTCAGATAAACCGTTCAACGACTGTGCAATAAGGAACGGTGCGCCAGCTGTCATAGAATTCATACATGGTGAAAAATTCTACTAAAGCGCTATACTCAGGTGGACGTTTTCCTCAAAAAATGCATCCCCCCGTGGATTTGAACATTCTCAAATGCTGTAATCTGTCTTCCAACAACTGTTGGAAAAATACTGCGGACATTTGCTGCGATTGTCTGCGTTCTAAATTAAATGGCCACTCAATTTTCGCCCTATTTTACACACAATAAAGCACTGACTTACTGTTCACTTTCCGCCTACATCTCCAGATATACCGTGTTATTTAGGTCAAGGATAGATCACTCATACTGCCTACCAGTCGTAATAATAATAATGGTATATTTCTTGACGCATTTGTGGGGAACACACTCAGTAAAGCGTGTTCACCGTAATGATTTTTAAGCATATACTTATTTGAACACCAATTTTGAAAATTGTACAACGAGTCAGCTATGTGAGTAGAGCAACAAAACAGACGAAAACAGACATTGCGTGAAAGAAAAATTCAAGTTTAGTCAGGAATCTTCGAGCTTCATAGTTATGAGACGATAGTACTTGGGGTCCGCATAATTCGATAAAATAAATGATTTGTCACAGCAATTGGGACTCCACAAGGTGATCGCTGGCCTGATGCTCAAGGTCGTGCCATAAAAACAGTAGTTGGAGGATGGAGAGGGTGTATTGGCGGAGAATGTGACCATTATTCCATATAGATAATCCCAAATAAATGTGAAGAAGAATTTTTCATAATGTGGGCGAGGTGGGGACGCATATACGTTCGCGGGAAACGCAAGGACCTCTCGACCGGACGTCATTCTTCGCTCAAATTCCTAAGAATTTTGAGGAGCTAGCAATATGCCCAACCATTGTGGAATTCAAGTGTCCGGGTGGGGTGTGATGTTTTTTCGCGCGGGATATATCTGCGAAACCAAGAATGGAGAGCGGAATCATGCGATAAACGGAATAACGTGAAAGTGACTGTGAGCAATGACGAACAATGGAACAAGTGATATTTTTGCTTAACTTTCTATGTGATGTTAATAGCACTGTGTTGATTGATAAAATATATACCACATGCGAACGCCTGCTATTGAATACTATGAAAGAAGACCGATTATAAGCTATTCCTAGTATACGATTATTGCCTAATTTAGATGTCAGTTATCTTTGTACAGACGGTGTATAGAATGGAAGAATATTTGACAATGCCGAGAGGTTACCGGGTCGTTTATCAGGGGAGAAAAAGGAGGAGTTGCGACTCAAGGTTATTATACAGTCATGAGACGAACAGTTTGAGAATTTTTTGAACGATTTTAGCGTGCGCAGCTTTTGCATGGTGGTTTACAACTCAGACATACAGGCTGTCAATAAATATGGGGTAAGTGTGCTTCAGGATGATTGGGTTGTTACTAACGGGCATGTATATTGACACCTATACGTGTTGACTATAGACATGATTTCTTGTTCGCTGGCAGGTCTAAAAGTGAAACATCTATTCTGAAAGCGGCAGTTTTGGTTGGTTCGAGGGGTACGTGACATAACATCATGCAACACAGAGTGTTTTTCGTCAGAAGTTATCAGGTCCGTTTTCAAAGATATCATCTTCAAAATGATAGAGCTTGAAAATGGACATGACGTTCGTCATTGTTATGAAAGTTTCTAAGTTTCATTTGAATTGGTGTATATTCTTGCTGAACCTAATTGCATACGGGAGTTTGTTTCAAATGTAGGAATATTTTACTAGAAAAAAATTTGGACGCAGTTTTTCCGGAATTTAATAGATGCCAGTGTGAAGTCCTTGTTTCTGAGGTTATACTTCGGCCTGTGTTGTAAGCTAGTCACGAAGCTGACGGTGAATTTATTGCCATAGACCCAATTATACATGAGTGAAAGGTTAAGCTTGAGTCGCCGTTACCAGGGAGGATCGAGTGCGGGCGTCCGGCAGCGTTCTCTGTAGCTCAGAGAAGATGGATAACCTGATGAACTCTTCTTGAATGCACGTTGGAGGCTTTCCAGAGTTAGCCTATCATTTCCCACGATAAACTGCGTGGGCCACGACTTTGCTCGAAACAATTACGTCGTTTGCTGTTGGAGCGTCTGCCGGAACCAACAACTTCAAAGGAATATACAGTAAAAGTTCTGAGGAACACGGGTAACATTTACTCACACTCACCCGTTCTTTTCTAGACGACCTTACAACTGCTACGCGTCTGGAAATCATCCTCAACGAATTGTCCCATATGCCGTCCTCTGATGCCACAATTCACATGGAAGACAATGAGAATCGGGCCAGGTAATTGCTAGACAGTTTTTGGTAACCTTGTTCAGTAAGCGAATTTTTAGGTCAGACCTCACAACAGATGAGTTCATTGTACCCAAAAGAAAGACGTGCAATGGGGACGCGGATTATTTACCCCCACCTCATCTGCGTGGTCAATGCAATCATCACCACAGATCTACCGACGAGCGTTGTATTCTTCCCCAACAGCCCTGTTGCTTTCAGGTAGACATTTCTTAATAGACACTGCGTCATGTAACTCCTTAGTAAACAGCCCTGTGGACTCTCATGTAGGCGGCATCCCTGCACTTCTTGTGACCATAAAAGGAAAGATGGTTGTTACGACCCCCTGAGAGAGGAAGGCAGGAACGGACAGGAAGACCGTGAGCAGTATCACGATCACGAATGAAACGCAACGATATCGCAAACGATACGAATGATCGGAACGCAAGTACACGGACCCAACTCTCGCAACTCAGAACCTCCCAACAAGAAAGGAAAAAGACGGCTTCAAACGAGCTATATTTGCTGCTTAGCCCGAAGGCAAAACAGTGGCTCAAAACGGCCGTATTTATAGGTTTTCGGTGGCCTTGGTCCTAGGACACTGAACGAGCCAATCAAAAGCAAGCGCGCGTACTCGAATCTCCCAGAATGATGGCGGTCATTCGAGTTATCAAAATAGAAGCATCTATTTCCATTGGGGAATATGACGAGTGTTTTGGGAAAAAGTGCTTTTCCCAACAATGGTCTCAATGCATGGTAACCTTTTTGGATGTTAGGTAATTGAAAGAAAGATGACTTCCAAAATGTTGTTTATTCGAACGTGCGCATACGGGAGTCACAGTCTATGGGATTCGAATTGAACGCCCTGCGATTTACGTTTGCTGAAGGTCTTCCAAATGTTTTGGACGACTTTTCCATTACATTTCCAATGAAATCTGTATAGAATGTTCAAATTCTCAACAAACAACTGGAGGACCGTGGGCTGTACCTCAAGATGGTAACTTTCTGCAAATCATGCTTTACGCACAATGAAACTGATTATGTGAACAAAATCGAGGGGAATATGGAAAGTTGCGCACACAATGTAATGTGTACACTGGTAACCGGTTTGCGCGCACACCCTTGTCGCGGCTGATTGTTGGTAAGCTTGTCTAAACGCCGATAGCTATAATGTATATGATGTTTTCATGAGTCAGAATTTTCCCGGTTCGTCACACAAGGCTGTGGAAGAGAAACTACGAAGGTGGATCCAGAAGGCTAGAGGAAGATATGCCCGGGTGCCTAAGAACGATCCACACCGCCACACGGATCCACGGAATGAGGACATCGAATACCTTGATCGTGCGATTAACGTTGTACATTTTGCCCTGTAAATGAATTCTCACAGTCATTACTGTATTTTTGTTGTCATTAGACGCCTTTCGATTTCTTTCGCGATAGCTGGAAGATAGCGATGTTGGTGGGAATGCTCGGTTACCTGTCGCAAGCGTAATCGTTTGATGAAGTGCGGAACCGGGGAAACAGCACACCATGTACTACGCCAAAAGCATTCACGACCGTCCTGTTAGTGAGTTGAAAATGTTCAGTTCGGACGCTAACATGACACTCTTGGGACACTCAGGACGGTCCTGCTGGCTGAGGATATATCACACTCCCTCGCCGACATTCTGGTGCACTGACTCGTTGATAACTGTAAGAGCAGTTTCGTACGTGCTGGTGTCCCGGTCACTGCCTGAATACGTTTGGCAGGTGAACTTGAACCGAAATCGCCGAATATGATGCTCTTGTTAGCAGCCAATTCACAGGCATTATTTAAACAGAGCACTGCATCATCTTGGAAGGTACTACCTCCCCGACCTCTTCACATGGCGTAGCAAAAGTGAAGCACCAAGGTGACATGTTTTCTTTAAGCTTCTAGCCAAAATTTACCGCAACATCAGTAAAGTATGGGCTCATATAAGTACCTTACACGTTTTGTGGTACTATACTTGATTATCGGTGGCCTGAACACACGGTAGTAATAATAATAGCACATTTCTCGACGTATCTGCGAGAAGCACGCTCAGGAGGGCGCGACCATTGTGCAAATTGTGAAGCCATACACGCAAGTGGCCACCACAATTGTTAATTGTACAACGAGCCAATTACGTAAGTATAGCAAAAAAACAGACATAATAAGAAAGAAAAATCCCGGTTTAAAAAGAGTAAAATTGAGGTACATGCTTCTGAGATGACGCTATAATACATTTACAGAATTCGAGGAAGATGCTGAGCAGTTGCATCAATTTGCACACCACCAAGTGATCACTGGCATAACAGAAGAGGCCATACCAAGAAGAGGTAATTTGAGGGAGGGGAGGATGAAGTGTCGAGGGAATTCTCCATTATTCCGCGAAATATATTTGTAGGATCGAGAATGAAAAGCATTTTTTGTTTCAAATACAGGAATATTTTACCAAGAAAAAATTGATCGCAGTTTTTCCAGTGCTTGAAAGCAGCCATAATGAATGCTTCGTTCCTAAGGTTGTGATTTGAGCTGACGGTAAGTTCAGTGCCACAAACTGGAGTATACATGAGTGCACGGTTCAGCATGAGTCGCCGTAACCAAGGAAAATCGACTGAAAGTGTCTGGCAGCGTTCTCTGTAGCTCGAAGAAGATGGACAGCTCGATGAACTTTCCGTGAATGCAAGTTGGAGGCTCTCCAGAGCTAGCCCATCAGACATACACGGGTGAGTATATATGGAAGTGTAGTACTCAAAATAGGGTCGGATGCGTAGTTTATAAAGCAGCAGGAAGGAAGAATGAATGGTTAGTGTGACCTATCGTCAGTCTACTTTCAGTTACTAGTAAAGATATATGTTCTCCGAAATCGAACGTGTTTGAGTAACGTATACCTAGGTCGTGCGCTGAGTTGACAATTAATGTTCTGTGATCGTCCAGCTTCATAGAGCACTCTGGTACGTGACAACCATGCACAACGATGGGAGATTTATTGGCTGAAAATTTTTATTAGCCAAGTTTGACACCAGGTCTCTAATGTCATGAAGTCCTTCCGTATATTTTCTAAGCATGGATTGAGATTGCCAGGTGGGAAAATGTAGACAAGTTTGACGTTGTCAGTTAACAGCTATAGCTTGCCCTATGTGATCACCTCACATATATATTTCACTTATATAGGAAAGAGTAACGATCCTCAAACACTGTCCTGTATCACCACATTGGTGACTGGTCTGTGCGTTGAGCTACTATCTCCTACTTTCGCTGTTCATGCGCGGCCTTTAAGGCGTGACACAAACTAGCTAAGCAACGGGTCACGCATACAAAAAGATGCTATTTTGACGGTACACCCTTATGAAACATGCAATCTAAAACCTTTTGTACATTCAACAGTCCAAAAATAACTGCTTCGGTTGAACCACCAGTTTTCGTAACATGATTAAGAGATTCCATCTGGCCCATCAATCAAAAGCGTTTGCTGAGAATTCTATGTTGAGACTGTTTCAAGATAATGCGATGATCAGAATTCAACCATGTGATATCTTATTAACCTTTCCAACGCCCTAGATATCACTGGAGTATGGTTGATTGCGCGATGGTTGTTAACGCCTTGCCCTGAGGCACCTTGGTAGTGGGGCCTAATTATAGAATTTTTCTACTGCGAAGGGAAGGAACCAAATGGTAAGGGCCGTATATCAGTGCTAAGTAGGAGTAGAGGAACTTCTACCCCTTCGAATTTGACAGCAACAGACTAGTTACTATCGGGACCAGGAAGATGAGAATCTTTGATGATAACCAACTGAGAGCGTACGTTCAGTTCATCAACAGAAACGGGGCTTGGGAATTTAAGCGCGTTTACAAAGAGAGGTGGATGTTAACTATTCCCCCCACTGTTGAAGGGAGCAGCAAAATATGAGTTAAAGACTTCGCAGACTGTTCGAACGTTTTGTACTGTAGGGTTTCAAGTGAGATGACAGGGTCTTTTTTATTGCTTTCGTATCTCAGCGACTCCGAGGTCTGCCCTCTGTCGTAAAGCACACGTCTTTCCCAAATAAGTTGGATTATTTTGGTTCTACATTCTGTGGCACTGAACTTTCTGCGCAGTTGCAAGGGAAGAAGGAACTCGTGCTCTTTGGTGTTAGTATTTTAGACGTGAGCTTACCTCGCTCCTTCAGAGTGACGCGCATGTCTTTAGTAAAAATCTAACGTTTTGGGATTGGCATCTTTCGTCTCCGTGCGTTGCTCTGAAGCATCTGCCACCCAAGCATGTTCAACTTGTCGATTCCCAAGCTGCGGAAGGGGCGAAATCCATATTTTGATAAGAGAATAAAATCATAAGTTTTGTGCGACTGTTCTTCAACGACAGGCTCAAATAACAAGGTGTAATCACGTTGATCAATTACGGGTTTGGCGAAGAGATCAGTTAATCGCAATGGATCACTGTCCCCGGTCTTTAGAAGAAGAAGTAGTAAAATCCTGTTGTACGTCTCCGGGGACATTTGTTTTTCATCTAGTTTTACCAGATTGTTATGCACATCCCGGGTCTCAAATAACAACCGGCTCTGTTCCTTGTTAGTCTGACGTATATTTTCTGCCCATTTTACAGACACTTTCCACACGCACTGTCCGCACGCCAAACCTAGTTTTCTTTACCGCAGTACAGTTTTCGATAAAAAGAACTGGATTTGGTATTACTCTTTTCGACGGTTCCAAAGGCCCTGGGAAACCTATGGAAACGTCATCTCAATCAGCAGATGCGGCACAGCAATTATGTGGCAGAACGAACGAATTGACTGAGACGAACTAGATATCGATGGTCGAATCCTCCAGGATTATGGCGGGAACCTTACTGCAGAGTTCGTTTACACGGTGGACAGCTAAATTTCGTGAAACTTTTAACCCATGACATAAAATAATGTCGAAGACATTATGGTAGCCCCATTGATAACCAACTGGAAAGCCCCAAGGCCGCCAACACTTCTGAACCTTACGTAGGTTGGTACAGAAAAAAGGTATAGAAACTTTTTAACCCAAGACTAATATAAACATTTCCATCAGCAATCAGGAAAACCAGTCAACTGCAATTCAGTAATATTTGGCTAAGCTCGATCTGCTCACACTTATACACCTGCTTACTTTCCCGCACTTTCCTTCTTAGTTTTCTGAGACGGCTTCGATTTACAATGCGACCATGTTACTTAGGTACCGTCGCCCAGCCATACACTCCTGCAGAAATAGTCACCTCAGACTGGTATAAATGCAAAGGTATCAATTAGTTGTGGGCGAGTTAGTCAGTCAGTGAATTGGTGGATTAGTAATGGAAGTATAGGGCGGAGATCTCCTATAGTTACCCGTGTCAGTGGGTAGAATCCGAAGTTTCCCTGTGATTGGCTGAGATTGGAGCGATAAATGTTGATTTAGACAGGCCTTGAAATTTGTTACGAAGTAAACTGAGAGAAAAGCCCTGCAAAGTGTGTGATGAAAAGAAACTGCTTGCATTAAAATCTGTTATGTTTTACCTCTAAATCTAAGCGTGGGCCTTTCGGAGGTAGATCTGCATTATCTGTCGAACAACAAATGGCGCGGACATCATTATCAACAATTTGCCACGAAGTGGTGTGTAATCTGACGATACTCTGGAGAGGATATACCGAGTGATTCCAATCATCTTCAATAAGAATTACGTTTTAGCTCTCGGCCTGCCTCATTCGTTCGGGGTTACAACGCCTCCGGGAGCGGCTTATCATTTCGATAACAGGGTGACCACAGCACAGCTCCATTTACAAGGTGCAGCCAAACAAAGCTGTTGCGAAATCGTTGGAAGCAAGGTGGATTCAACTGACTGGAAAGAGTTATGATTGGCGCCGGGGTAATTTTAGTGTTTACTGGAATCTGTTCAGCGGTTTGAGAACCCAAGAAAATGTACGAAATAGTGGTTTTTAGGTCTTTTTTAACAAAAACCGTCTAAGGCAAGTGATCGTCAACGTGGTGAGCGATAAAACTAAATTCACAAATGTGTATAGCCTGCGCTCACCTGCGTTAAATTTGGGCTGATTGGCTTGTAATCAATTGAGCAGAATTTCGAAATCTCTATATATAGACGAAGAAATCATCACCAGTGTCAATGGTGACCAATGATGACGGTCACCAAACAATGATAACGATAAATTTTTTAGAAGAGGACTCCCATTATTAATTATTGAACATATGAGTGGGCTGGGAAATGAGCCATGAGGTAACTCGTCTAAGTGAGGTCAACAGGGAGACCGGATCGCCTGATCTCACTCTGCATGAACGGTCACCAAGACGCAACTGAAGCCGTGTTGAACACATCGATTAAAGTGGTATGCCTACCAGGTCAACTGCTTTATTAGCGTGGAGGTAGACGAAATCAACACTGCTGCGTTCGTCAACCGCTATCACCAGATGTACAACTGGATTTTACGGCCAAAAAGATTAATATCTACTATGGTCGCTGAGTCGTCCTCTGACGATTGAAACTCACACCGGATTACGCGCAATCTGGCGATGCGAGAAATTTGGAGATTCAGCGACTGACACACACGTCAGAGGCCCGAGGAACTTGGATCCTGTCGGTTTCTTTTATTCGGAGTCCAGCGGACGTCTGTTGAACGGGAAGTCAGTAATTGAAAACAGGATATGGCAACGCACTTGATGATAACGATGGATATTAAGAACACAGTGAGGTTACTTGCATAACGATGTTTTAAGTGAGGCTCACACAACACTCTGACGTGACCTCTAGAAGCGCTGCTAATGACTGCTTATAGTGGGATGTTCCAGCGAGTAATGAACCTATAAAGAGGAAACTGTTATCCAAGGAAGATTCGAAGACAGGGCTCGGAAGGTTCCTTGTCCTCGCCGACCGTCATCATTCGCGACAGTAAACAACTGCTCAACGAGACCCACCCTGAAGAAAAATTGTGTGACAATTCACTCACGGCGAAACCGCCGAAATTCAAGTGAATATAACTCAGGAATTTCACACAGAGACTCGTGTAGGACATTTCTTAGGCTCACGACTACTTTGTTGGGCGCGAGCTGGATACACTCAACAGCCAGTATAACTCTCCAGACTGGTATACACCACCTGATTAGCATGCTCGAGCAGTGGTCTTATACGGACCCGTAAGGCACTCAGAAGGCTTTACTGTTTATACAGGGTGAAACGCACATGATCGCTATGAAAGTAACAAACGCTTTTCAGCACCATAATCCCGGGAGTATATACGTGGAATAATGATCAAATTCTTCGCCAATACATCCCCTCCATCCTCCAAGCGCCTCCTGTTTGGCACAACCTTGAACATTAGGTCAGTGATCATCTTGTGGAGTCCCAATTGATGTAACAAACTTACCTTTTTTATCGAATTTTGTAGATCCCAAGTACTATTGTCTCAGAAGTATGTAGCTCGAAGTTTTCTTTCTGAAATTGTATTCTACCCCCAAATTCAAATTTCAAATTTCAAATCCAGAACTTGATGAAGGCCAGTGCCTGTTGACGTCCTGATGCTTGACTGGTGTGATCCGGAGATTGAACAGACTGCGTTTCCTGTTGATGTGTTCAGCTGTGGTCTGAGGGTAGGGACAGAATAAGAGGAGTATCAAAACAGAGTAGGAAAAAGATGGTTCCAATATTTGTCCAGCTCTCTTTTAAACCTATTTACGCTCTCAGCCTCAACGATCTTTGCAGGCAGTTTGTTCCACGAGTTAACTACCCTGTTAATGAAGAAGTTATATCGGACAGCCAATCGTGATCTTGTTTCCTTGACTGTGAACCTATGGCCCCTTAGATCTCTGTTCTGACGCATCTCGAACGAACCTGCCATGGGGTTTGTTCCAGCATGGTGGGTAATTTTGTACATTTCAATAAGGTCTCCTCTTACCCGCCTACGTTCGAGCGAAAATAAGTTCAAAGAAGTTAGTCGGTCTTGGTAGTTTAGACCCTTCATACCCCATACCATACGTGTGGCGAACTTTTGTACTTTTTCGAGGGCGGCTATATCCCTTTTGAGATATGGTGCCCAAGCTTGGACACAATATTCCAAGTGGGGGCGAACTATAGCCGAGTACAGTGGAATGAACACCGCTGGACAGCGGTTAGCGATCGCCGATTTCAGTCGATATAACGCCCGCCGCGCTTTTGTCGCGGATGCGGTACACTGTGCAGATGGAGTAAACGCACTAGTGACTTGGATACCCAAGTCTTTTGTTTGCTGCTTAGTTGTTAGTTCAACTGTCTGTCCATATGCATCCCTTAAATACCTGGGCGTTGACTGGAGAGCTTTGGCGAGGATATGACTCTTAAGAACGTTCAGCGGTAGATCCCACTTTAATGTCCATTCGCAAATTTTGAGAATGTCCCCTTGGAGAGCGGTCGAGTCCGACGAACTCCCGACCAGCTTTATATCGTCTGCATACAGATAACATGGGCAGACTAAGTCGTTGGTCAGGTCGTTTATGTATACGAGGAAAAGCAGAGGGGCGAGGATTGATCCCTGAGGAACTCCACTTAACGGAGAACCTTTGTCCGACAGTACCCCTCTTACTCTCACCCTATATGACCTTCCAACTAGAAACGCCTGCATCCATCTGCAGATTCTAGTAGAGATTCCAGCTTGTCGGAGTTTCCAGCATAAAAGCCTGTGGTTGACAGAATCGAAGGCTTTCTGAAAGTCCAGGTAGCACACCTCGACCTCTTCTCCTTTATCCAGTTTCTCCGTGACATTGTCTAAAAACGTCAGCAAATTGGTAAGACAAGATCTCCCCCTTAGGAAACCATGTTGAGGAGCTCTGAAGAATTTCTGTTCACAGAGAAACTTACAGATTCTCTCTCGTAATATTCGTTCGAAAATTTTGCTGACAACACTCGTCAGGCTTACCGGTCGGTAATTTCCAACTTCTGATCTGTTGCCATCTTTGAAGATGGGAATTACAATGGCTTCTTTCCAGTCTCTCACCACTGTCCCTGTTTCTAATGTGAGGTTGAACAGTTGGGCAAATGGTGACGCCAACAATTTGGCCAGAGGTTTTAGGACTGCCGGATGGATGCGGTCAGGTCCTGCGGACTTTGTGCTGTTTAGCTTGGATATCGCTTGCTCAACTTCGTGGGGCGTAATGATCTGATCCACCATGGGCACGCTCACGGCATTAAGCCGGGGCTCCGGTGCCTCGTTGTCTGAGCGATAAACACTTTGAAACTGTGCCATGAACGCGTCCGCTATGCCCTTGTCGGTCGATATGATATCCCCGTTATAGGAGAGTGTGGTCCCAATCTCCTTTCTTAGAGAGGACCTGGACTGAGCATATCCATAAAACCTCTTGGGGTTCTGTTTAATATCTCGTGCTAGGTTGAGCTCATAGACTAGACGAGCATTTCTTGCTACCTTGATTGCTTCGTTTCGAACCTTTTTGTAAACCATGAAGCTTTTAAACCCTCTATGTTGCATATATGTCTTCCAAGCTATGTACTTGCGTTGGAAAGCTCTCTTGACCCTGGGACGAACCCATGGCTTTCGACCTCTTCCTCCGACTTGTTTCTGAGGGACGTGTTTATCTGTAAGAACCCGGATGTTATCGACGTGGATCGACCACAGACTGTCGACGTCCTCTACAGGGGTCGTTGGGTTCCAGGCCATCTTACCAGCTTCCAATATTAGTTTCTTGTTGTCTATTCGGTGAAACTGTTGCACCTTGTGTGCCTGCTTCACTAACAGGGAACACTGAAACGAAAAATAAATCGTCACGTGATCACTCTTTCCCAGTGGTGCTGCAGGCCGTACGTTTGTGACGTCCGTGCTGTGCCGAGTTAGGATCAGGTCTAGCACTGAGGCCATCTGTCCGGGTCGGGATCTCGTAGCTATTTTCACATGTTGTGTTAGTGTGAATCTGTTGACTAGGTCGAACAGCTTGTGGTCAAACCCTCTGCCATTAACAGATCCCAATGACCAGTTAATTTTAGGAGCATTAAAATCTCCCAAAACGAGCAGGCGATGGCCTGATTGACAAGCCGACTGAAGTGATTCTAGTAATACTTCGTCTTCCTCTAATGTTGCACCCGGACTGCGGTACACCCCGAAGACCATCAATGGAGGTTTGACGTGAAGTAGGCAAACAGCGGTCTGAACACCCACGAAATTGCAGTTGTAGTTCACGGGAGACTGCCTTATAGAACGTTTGATCAACAATAGGCAGCCGCCCCCGACTGCATTGCTACGGTCACTGCGATACCATTGGAACCCACGCGCCCAATCCCCCAGATCTGTTCCTTCTTTGAGCCAGGTTTCTGTGAGGAAGCAAACATCTATGGAGTAGATCGCTGTTTGCAGCTCGTCTCTCTTGTTGAGCAGGCTGCATACATTCGCTTGCAAGCATTTTAGCTCTGACGATCTGGCCATCTGCCTACTCCGCCATTTGGTCGTATCTAATATCTCGGAGGAAACCTCCGAGGGATAGATCCGTTTTCTTGGATGTAAGGATAAGAACCAGCCCGTTGTAAACCGTTTTTCTCTTCGGTGTTTGGCTCTCCAAGGCTGTGGCATCGTCGTCTTGTTCTCTTGGCGCTGCGTTTTGCTTCCTGACCCAGGTTTAAGCTAAGTCGCTCACTTATGACTCTTGGTGTAGCTGATATCACCCCATATGGGCCAGATTTGCCTTCCGTGGCTGTCTCCTTTGACTTTTATGCCTGGCATCCTCTGAGCTATCGTATCAGCTTTGGATAGTACCAGATCCCGAATGCTGCGGTCTCGAAATTCAACTAGGAGTGGTCTGTGGCTGTTCGTTTGCGTGTTAGATGTGATCCACCTACCGAGTCTGTGCGCTCTGCGCCATTTTGTCGCTGCGGGTAGTTCGGCGTTTCGCAAAACACTTAGAATTAGTTGTCTTTCCGAAGACCTCCTATGTTTAGGATCCGGTATGACCGGTTCAGGGGCTTGAATAATTATGTTCCTGTCCCTTTTCAGAGTGGCCTCATAGGAATTTTGTAACTGTCTAACTGTGTTAATCTGATTATGTAGAGAGGCCGTGACATTACGTAGATGGGCCTCGTGTTGCGCGATCCGTGCGAGACTCGCATCAATGTTTGTCGGGCTATTGGGACTGTGGTGCACGCGATGATTTACGGGCGTCCTGCTACCTTCCTTCATTTGTCCCCTTGGCGTCGGCCCTATTGGTTTCACAGGTTTCGTAATTGTGCTAGTAGTTGGCATTTTTGTTCCCTGAGCAACTTCATTGCCGTTTTAAAAGTTTGGTGAAACCGAGGTGTTGTTTTTAGGGTGTAAAGCTGTTGTTCTAAGTGGTGTTGAGCGCACAAGAGGGCTACCTCCTGGTGTGGGGTGTACGAGCTGCCTGCAGAAGGCCTTCGGAGTGCTCTCAACTCTCCTTGAGATTCCGTAAAGATCATCCCTGGTTTTTGCTGCTGTTGCGGCAGCAGCAGCAAAGTTCCGAGACTTAGTGATGCTATGACTTGGGAAGTAGGTGCCGGAGGGCGATATGTGTGGATCTCCTATTACCGAATCCGATCTATCTGCAAGATTAAGCAACTTTCTTACTCTGGCTTTGCATTCTAGACAGACCCAGCACAGATCAGTGTATCTGCCGTGCAGTTTATATAGCTCGGTGCTTATGCATGCATAAGACTGGCGACACCATCTATCGCATGTCACATTGGATACCGACCACCACCTTTCTTCCACACTGCTTGTTAAGGCATGGATAAGACACACGAGGCATATTACCAGCAGGATGATTATTTGCTTAATTCATACCTTATTTATATGACAGAAAAAAGTGCAGGACGACAGGGGCAACTTATCTTCGAATTCGAATCGCGCGCTGTCCCTTCGAATTCTCATATAATGTCTGTCTCATATAATGTCTGTCTCATATAATGTCTGTCTCATATAATGTCTGTCTCTATTCACAGAGCTGACTCATTGTACAACTTACAAATCTGGTGTTGAAATGTGTATATGCTTAAAAATCTGTACGTTGATCACGACCTCCTGAGCGTGTTTCTCACAAATGCGTTCAGGAATATACCATTATTATTATTATCATTATTAGGATTCAACAGACGTTTCACGGGACAGCTTCAAGATCTTCATGCACCTAATACCACTAATAAACGGACGAGAATTACCAACGAAGAGTGGAAATATAGAAGTATTGTGAGTAAAATCTTGCGGTTGCCAGGACTAGGTAAAACACGATCAGTATTGCTTTTAATGGAATGATCGGCAGGCTTTGATGCAACAGAAGCTTTCGGCCGTTCCGTGCAATCGGCTGAAGCAAAAGAAGCAATTTTACAAATGTCAAAAATGAAGGAATATTTAGGACCACCGTTAACAGTGGACGATTCTGGTATATAGTTAGTAAAATAAACAGAACCAGTGAGTATTGCAGCAAAAGCAGTGGATCGGAGAACAGCTTAGAGACTGCTCTTCCACACAAATCTAGACTAGACACGTCTTCGGACTACGACAGACGTCATCAACGTGACCTTCACTGCCACATCTATGGCACTTGGGAGTGCGAAGTGGATATGCAAATTGAGAATGTCAAAGGGCATATGGCACGTTTATCACAATGTTGGACAGAATTCAGATAAGAATGTGTTTCGGCTGCTGCATTTCTCGAACCAACCACCTATGTTATTATCCGCTGTTGTTGGTGTGCTTGTTTGACGGCGTTGTTGACACTAAGAAGTTGCCACTTTCAGCACTAGCTACTTCTAAAGACCGGGGACAGTGATCCATTGCGATTAACTGATCTCTTCGCCAAACCCGTAATTGATCAACGTGATTACACCTTGTTATTTGAGCCTGTCGTTGAAGAACAGTCGCACAAAACTTATGATTTTATTCTCTTATCAAAATATGGATTTCGCCCCTTCCGCAGCTTGGGAATCGACAAGTTGAACATGCTTGGGTGGCAGATGCTTCAGAGCAACGCACGGAGACGAAAGATGCCAATCCCAAAACGTTAGATTTTTACTAAAGACATGCGCGTCACTCTGAAGGAGCGAGGTAAGCTCACGTCTAAAATACTAACACCAAAGAGCACGAGTTCCTTCTTCCCTTGCAACTGCGCAGAAAGTTCAGTGCCACAGAATGTAGAACCAAAATAATCCAACTTATTTGGGAAAGACGTGTGCTTTACGACAGAGGGCAGACCTCGGAGTCGCTGAGATACGAAAGCAATAAAAAAGACCCTGTCATCTCACTCGAAACCCTACAGTACAAAACGTTCGAACAGTCTGCGAAGTCCTTAACTCATATTTTGCTGCTCCCTTCAACAGTGGGGGGAATAGTTAACATCCACCTCTCTTTGTAAACGCGCTTAAATTCCCAAGCCCCGTTTCTGTTGATGAACTGAACGTACGCTCTCAGTTGGTTATCATCAAAGATTCTCATCTTCCTGGTCCCGATAGTAACTAGTCTGTTGCTGTCAAATTCGAAGGGGTAGAAGTTCCTCTACTCCTACTTAGCACTGATATACGGCCCTTACCATTTGGTTCCTTCCCTTCGCAGTAGAAAAATTCTATAATTAGGCCCCACTACCAAGGTGCCTCAGGGCAAGGCGTTAACAACCATCGCGCAATCAACCATACTCCAGTGATATCTAGGGCGTTGGAAAGGTTAATAAGATATCACATGGTTGAATTCTGATCATCGCATTATCTTGAAACAGTCTCAACATAGAATTCTCAGCAAACGCTTTTGATTGATGGGCCAGATGGAATCTCTTAATCATGTTACGAAAACTGGTGGTTCAACCGAAGCAGTTATTTTTGGACTGTTGAATGTACAAAAGGTTTTAGATTGCATGTTTCATAAGGGTGTACCGTCAAAATAGCATCTTTTTGTATGCGTGACCCGTTGCTTAGCTAGTTTGTGTCACGCCTTAAAGGCCGCGCATGAACAGCGAAAGTAGGAGATAGTAGCTCAACGCACAGACCAGTCACCAATGTGGTGATACAGGACAGTGTTTGAGGATCGTTACTCTTTCCTATATAAGTGAAATATATATGTGAGGTGATCACATAGGGCAAGCTATAGCTGTTAACTGACAACGTCAAACTTGTCTACATTTTCCCACCTGGCAATCTCAATCCATGCTTAGAAAATATACGGAAGGACTTCATGACATTAGAGACCTGGTGTCAAACTTGGCTAATAAAAATTTTCAGCCAATAAATCTCCCATCGTTGTGCATGGTTGTCACGTACCAGAGTGCTCTATGAAGCTGGACGATCACAGAACATTAATTGTCAACTCAGCGCACGACCTAGGTATACGTTACTCAAACACGTTCGATTTCGGAGAACATATATCTTTACTAGTAACTGAAAGTAGACTGACGATAGGTCACACTAACCATTCATTCTTCCTTCCTGCTGCTTTATAAACTACGCATCCGACCCTATTTTGAGTACTACACTTCCATATATACTCACCCGTGTATGTCTGATGGGCTAGCTCTGGAGAGCCTCCAACTTGCATTCACGGAAAGTTCATCGAGCTGTCCATCTTCTTCGAGCTACAGAGAACGCTGCCAGACACTTTCAGTCGATTTTCCTTGGTTACGGCGACTCATGCTGAACCGTGCACTCATGTATACTCCAGTTTGTGGCACTGAACTTACCGTCAGCTCAAATCACAACCTTAGGAACGAAGCATTCATTATGGCTGCTTTCAAGCACTGGAAAAACTGCGATCAATTTTTTCTTGGTAAAATATTCCTGTATTTGAAACAAACTCCCGTATGCAATCAGAGTCAGTAAGAATGTAGGTCAATTCAGACGGAGTTTAGAAAGTTTCTAGGCCTTAACTTCAACTATCTGATAAAGATATCCTTGAAAAGACCTAATAACGTCTGAGGGAAACCCTCTGCCTCGCACGATGTTACCTCAGGTGATCATCGAATCGACCAAAGCTACCGGTTTCGCCCTCAAATATGTTTATCTTGGTCTAGAAGCTTATTGTTGACTTCATCAGGAGGGAACTTGTACATATATATGTTTAGTATTTTCACGTGAGAAAGAAATATCTATCGTCAATATGTACGGGTGTCAATATACACCAATAGTCCTGGGGCATTTTTGCTTCATACTTAATTATAACCGGATGTGTGGTTACTGATCATTATGAAAAAGAAATGCACACCAAAACCGTTTGAATAAAGGCGAAATTTTTCCGTCTGTTTTTCACACATTATTACATAAAAACCTCGCGTTACAATTCGTGCCTCTTCATACATTGATAGGCTACTTGGCAGACGTTCTGTGTTGTTAATCATTCCTTTCGTTCCATATATCGGCCGTGTAGAGCAAATGGACAGCAAAACTGGGCAGTATCCATATACCAGGAAAAGCTTCCAGTGTGTATCTGTTCGCGTTGTCTGATGACAACTGTTTGCAATTATTATATTATTTATCAGCTAACATAATTATCCACTTTATGTAACAGGTTTTACCACAAAATCACGCACCCATTTTCCGTCATAGGTCACATGGTCAATTTACGTTCTGCCGTTTATCAAGTAGTTTTGCTTTTCATTCTTGAGTTCGCGAATATAACTCACACGAGAAAACACTCCACCACGTCCAGACGCTCAAAAACCCTTATTGGCTAAGCAATTACGGGGATCTGCAAAACCGTCGATTTTTGGCAAATTTCGAAGCTCAGCCAAAGGGTACGTTAACTTCTCTGCGGAAGCATGTGCCCTCTTATCTCTCTTCATTCCGACAAAATTTTCTGTGTATTTCTCCGGATTCACCTGCAGCAAATTATGGCGAAATTCATTGGAAGTTCATTTTCTCCAACCACAAATCATTTCTTTTTGGTATGTATTTGACCACTTGATCGGTGATCACCTTGTGAGGTATATTACTGGTACGTTTCTGTCTAGAATCGTGCCTATTCTCCACAATAATTAAATCAGAAAAACTGATTATAGCACAACGACGTTTACTGCAAAAAGACCGGGAAAGCGAGCTGTAAGCAAAACACAACAGAAGCAAAGCGCAACAGACCAGTATCTAGCGTGCGGAAGGTGCAAGAGCAATTGTGACCTTGGGCGGTCGAACCTGCGAGAAAATCCAGACATGCAACCAAACAATGTCAATGGTGTCAACGGTCAAAATGGATAGCAAAATAGTTGGAATACGTGGCACACCAAGATTGCCTCTACAGACGTTCCCCCTAGAAGGCTTCACGCTTGAAGGCCTTCGACAAAATCAAAAGAAAATGGAGCTAGTGACGTTGAAGTTACCGCGGGTTGAGTGGAGTACCAGCGTAATCAGCAACAGCTACGTATGTCACGTTGAAGAAGGTTGGTAACGGTGAAGATGGGTCGGTCTGCTTGCAAGATCCGGAATTGTCCATGCGTCCCAAAGGTGGTGCTTTCGGAGCGGGACACTCAACCCACCAAAACTCGAGGAGATATAGATGGGAGGTAGGCTTTCCCCACTGCTGCAACGGCAGGCGGTAGTGTGCTCTTCCCCCACCGTGCTCTGCGCGTCACCTGTGATATGGAAAGAAAATAATTATCGGGCGAGCAAAAATTATGTACAGGCTCACCATGTAACCATCTAGTGTTTGTTGCACGTGAAGTATTGCTTTACAAGATGTTTTTGTTGATTTTTTGTTTAGCGATTTTTGCTTCTTTATCTCTGAAATGAGAGGGTTACTGGAGGAAAAAACTATGTATAATAAACAATGTCTACAAAAAGTGCTGGGATGTGGACGTGTCGTCCTGATCGCGTTTGGCGTGGGGCAGGTGGCGTGGAGGCAACTGGTGAAGAGGGCTATGTTGGGGCGGACGCTGCCGCGGCTGGCTGCGAAAGGACGGTCGTGAATGCTTTTGGCGTAGTACATGGTGTGCTGTTTCCCCGGTTCCGCACTTCATCAAACGATTACGCTTGCGACAGGTAACCGAGCATTCCCACCAACATCGCTATCTTCCAGCTATCGCGAAAGAAATCGAAAGGCGTCTAATGACAACAAAAATACAGTAATGACTGTGAGAATTCATTTACAGGGCAAAATGTACAACGTTAATCGCACGATCAAGGTATTCGATGTCCTCATTCCGTGGATCCGTGTGGCGGTGTGGATCGTTCTTAGGCACCCGGGCATATCTTCCTCTAGCCTTCTGGATCCACCTTCGTAGTTTCTCTTCCACAGCCTTGTGTGACGAACCGGGAAAATTCTGACTCATGAAAACATCATATACATTATAGCTATCGGCGTTTAGACAAGCTTACCAACAATCAGCCGCGACAAGGGTGTGCGCGCAAACCGGTTACCAGTGTACACATTACATTGTGTGCGCAACTTTCCATATTCCCCTCGATTTTGTTCACATAATCAGTTTCATTGTGCGTAAAGCATGATTTGCAGAAAGTTACCATCTTGAGGTACAGCCCACGGTCCTCCAGTTGTTTGTTGAGAATTTGAACATTCTATACAGATTTCATTGGAAATGTAATGGAAAAGTCGTCCAAAACATTTGGAAGACCTTCAGCAAACGTAAATCGCAGGGCGTTCAATTCGAATCCCATAGACTGTGACTCCCGTATGCGCACGTTCGAATAAACAACATTTTGGAAGTCATCTTTCTTTCAATTACCTAACATCCAAAAAGGTTACCATGCATTGAGACCATTGTTGGGAAAAGCACTTTTTCCCAAAACACTCGTCATATT
>QNGE01004052.1:0-12720 GCA_008508345.1 Paragonimus westermani
ACCCAAAGCACATTCTTCGCATCAAATGTACTCTGCTCTTTCATCAGAGCCTTCCGGTCCACACCCAAATACTTGAAATCCGGATCGGATGGATCCATCGTCGTCTGTCACGATCACGAGCGACTGGATTCCACTGAGATTGGTTGCGCGTAGATATCTGTGCGGTGGAGGTGTTGCAAGGGAAAACACACTAGTCAGATCAAACGCCACTGTCTATTTCATGCGTGAGTCGTCTAATCAACTAAAGATATCAATCCCCAAAGTGGCCACCAATCTAACCAAGGTGTTGCTTACCGAAAACAATTGATGTCTACACCGCTCCTGACTGATTGTCAGTAGTCCGAATGAAACTCTCCTCCGAGTGAATGAAATTCACCAGTAGCTCACGCGGACACGAGCGAGTTACCTCGAAAGTTTGAACGAACAACTACTGCACCACAATGGGGCGATGTCAATGAACATTCGGTGGGTGCATTTTATACATATCTGTCTGGTCCATGATTGGATGACTGATTTTTCTGCACTGGCCAGTCTGTGTCGTTGGTGCATGGTTTGATTGTGCCTATATGTGGGCGTTTACCATGATCACGAAAAGGGAGTACCCGTTTACCTGTTTCGTGGTGTAGACTGTGCCCAGATAGAAAGACAGGGTGAAAACCAGACAGTGAATATGAGGGATGTCTGAAAATAGCACTCTATTGATCTGTTCCCACCAGAGGAATTGTCCCAGTCTACAGTCTGATCTTAAATGCCCAGACCGTCCAGCTAATTTACAAAGTATTACATTAACCCCGTCCAGTTACAGTTCGTTCCAGTCTAACCGATTAGCTTTCCCGTTCACTAAAGCTGCTCCATTTCACACACTGAACCATCTTCGTCTGGAACGAGTTGAGCGGGCTCTGACATCTATCTGTTTGTGTGCTGCTGTACGAAATAAAACGCCTGATACAGATTCTTCCAGTTTTTTTTTGCTATTTTTGTTAAGGTGTATCGCACGATATAAACGATAGGTAAGATAGTGGGACGCATATTTCATCTCATGAAAAGATTAAAAAAGTTTATTCTTTCGTACATTTCAGTTAAGAATGTGATGTTTCATGACTTTTCTTGTCATTCAGTTGTCTATACCTCAAAACTACAGAAGCCGAAAGCCGGTAATGATTATGAGGATCATTTTCTTATGATTTTTACAAACAGTCGGTCCCCTATAATACTATCGTTCTTGAGGTTTGTTAGCCAACAGTAATCGTTTAACAGCCAGACAATGCGCACACTTCAATTGACAGTGCCTAAGGTACTTGACCTACTATATGAATTGGAAGCCACTCACATTTGCTTAAAACTGACTATCCCATGTGCTTTACGGCTACGTCCTTCAAAAAAGGAGTCGGATTTCATCCTTGTTAAAGATCATTATGAGTAAATATTCTTGCTATGACCGGTGCTTGAATTCCAACCACGCTATTATGAGACAACTGTGTTGATCACTACCTAACTTGTATCACGCTGGGCATAATCGGTTTATCATATCTGTACTCTCAACCACTCTTACGACTGAGTAATGATCAGGCTACTCAAAACTCATGCGCAAATTTCAATTCTTGCCTGGATTCATAAATGAAATAAAATTTGGTATTCTGTGTGCAATGGCAAGTTCGCTTGGCTTATTGCTAGCTGAAATTATCATGCGAAAAATGAAATACGAAGTTTCAGAATGCAGTCATTCAGGTCGCTCTAGAGATACTTAAATTGATATGCAGATGATTGCTAGGCTACTGAGGAATTCTGAATCGTCTCATACAATCATTTGTTTCATGTGTGAACGTTGGCGTGCATAAATGATCGGCAAATCCGGTATAAAAATGAGGCGTATCAATATAGCACGGAAGTCCTTCAAATGGATTACTGATCTACGTAATTATTGAAACACGTACAAGAGAAACTTCAGGAGAAGAGGTGGAATTATCGAAGGATGTATTGTGTTCAAACAACCGATTTATCACGTTCATCAGACATCGTAATCGGCCATAGTTCCAAAAAGAGACCTGGATTACAATGCTCACTGTAGCATGCTACAAAAGTGAAGACCAAATAGCATGATTAAGGAGGAAGATTGAAGTGGAATTAAACCATGGATTTAAACCTGTAGATTACCGCCCAACTGCTTATCGTTGGTCGCACCGGGACGGTACTCTCGGCACCGTTTAAGACGCCCGATTCCCTTCTCCCAACCAGTCACTCTATCAATTCGATCATCTTCAGCTTCAGTAACAAGCGTTGGAAGTACAATCAGTTAGAGAAACGAGCCAAAGACTATCCAATAAAACTGGTTGTAACAAATAGCCGAAACTTGACCTGAGCTGTCGTCAAATAGGTAGCTATCAAACACAAAAATGAAGTAATTGCGTGACATGCAGTCGTTTCCGACTGTCCGATTTCACGGAACCTTTGTTACTTGTCCGTCACAAGCGTTTTCTGCCCGTAAAAAAGATTTGACAGCCATTTTACAACTGTCTCCGTTTTTTTCCGTCGAGTTTACGCGAGTTCTAAAAAGTCACTTATGTCTATTCCTTTGTTTCTAGTTAATCGTTTGTTTATTCTGTATTCAACCGTCAAACGTTTGCGGGTAAAAACAGTGTATGAACTGAATTCGTTTCACGAACCTTGCGTCCTACGTACGTTATTCACACCTATCAACGAGGCAAATAGTTTCATATTTAATGTTTTCATTCGGAAATGTTCATCGAACTTCAATACTAAGTGGCTGAATGAACAAATAATGATTCGGTTTGACAATGCATCCATACGCAAATGGGCAGTTAACGAGGATAGTATGCGTCCTCAGTCACATTATGACCCAGTTTTAACCCAATAGACGATGTGGTCGAGTGATCCAAAAACTCGGTGATGTTGCTTTTCAGACAGAATAGCACTAGTATCTTTAGTGCCTAGACAGAAGCACGAAAGTGTTCTCCAACCAGATTCAAGTCGTGCTTATGTCTTCACAGTTAGTGTTTTCGTTCTCTTCCACGTTTCAAGCAAACCAGAGACAGTTATAGTAGTTTTAGTGAGTGAAATCCAAAGAGCATACTTCCCTAATGACAGTAAGCTTTCTAACTACTATTTGGGAAGACGGTAGGACTTCTTTTTCTGTTGAATTTTCTAGACCTATGCTTCTTACCGACTCCTTAACTTTGGTGGAACTCGACACAACAGCACTAATGTGAGCATCACTCATACATGCTTCTCCCATAGAAAGTGCGAAAATAGTTTATTTACTAGTTTTTCTGCTGTGCTTTGTGAAGGCCACCGATAAAATTCACCGTATCTAATGTATTATACAAGCCGGCCGTTTTTACTCCGATTGCCAACCACACTCGTGGACCAAATTTCGGAAACGTGCAGTCACTGGGGCCCAGCGTCCTTCCAAACTAGGTGTTCCAGTAAAGTAATAGTCCTGTAAAAGGAAACAACACAAACAAGTATGCGTCAAATGCTCAGTAAATCATTTGCACACAAATTACACGAACGGGAACCAAAATATTGCTAACAACATGGCAGCACATTGTGTTGCACGACCCACGTTCAATCCGTGCGCGCTTGCCAATTTCGACTGTGCCTTACATCTATGGCTGAGCGTGAATGGCCTTTAACGAGTTGCGTCCATTATACTTGGGATACCAGTGCAGGTTGTTTGGCTTGTCTGACTGCGCATTTTATTCGTGCTGTGTATAGAGTGGATGTGTATTAGTGACTACCTATTTGGAGCTGGACGGCTGAACAGTAAACGCTTGCAAGAATAACTCTCTGCAGGCAGCCTCTGAGAACGGTTTAGTGTGGGCTACATATAGGTAACTGAGGCCAGATACTAACTACTTAGAACAAAAGAAGAGTACACAGTTGAGGACTGAGGTATATGATAAGAATATGCATAATAGTGGAAATGAATAGAATCGGACGAACAATGGGGACTCACGTACAGAATGAAACAATTTCCGGGTTGACTAAGACAAGCATAACAACGTCAAAGTGTGCGTGGCATGGGTGTGTGAAGGGGCAGGACCACGTTGATGTGTGTGGGGCTGTGGCGTTATGGCGTAGCTCACGTCATCGTGTCTGTTGGCTTGGCTTGCCGCTGAAGGGCTCAGCGACGGAGACGCAGCGTTGGAAGTTGGAATTTGTGCCTGTGACCATTGTCACGTGCATGTCTGGACTTCAAACCTCGCAGATTAACGGGACTACGGATGGCACAACGGGTGCGCGCGTGCGATGTGTATATAGCCGTGATAACTACGGTGGGGTAGGAGAGGGCTCGTTGTCCGTCGAGTGAGTGGGTAGGGGAAACAGCTTGCGAAAATTGTGTACAGGCTGGTCCGAGAGGGTCGGAACACGAGCTAGCTTGTGAAGTACGTGATGTTGGCTTGTGGTCTTGAGGGTTGGCAGGACGTGTTCGTGATTGTAAAATTGAGATGCGCCATGCCTGCTGATCGGATGTGGGACGAATGGATGGCTAAGATTGGGGCCTTTCGGTTTGGCGCACGACGCTGGACCGTTAAAAACTTGACTTCCAGTGTTTTCTACCGTTCTATACTGTACCCAGACTGTTCTGTCCGTGAACCCTAGAGGCATAGGGGAATGCGCTATAAACGAGCTGGTTGGACAGTGGTCGCAAACATCTTCAAAGGAGTAAAAATGAATGTGTTGAATGCTTACAGTATATGTAGTGGGTAATCTGTCCTTCCAGCCGTGATGCATTTTGTGAAGACCAAAGGCCTTCGAATGCTTTTGACAGAACTGGTAGTTTTCATCGGACCACGATTTTCAGCGCTGCAATTTTTACAAATATTGTAGCGACAAGGCGTTTGTTCGGGGAATGGGGCCGCTTATCACAAGAGTGGAGGTTGATTCAATATACACCGTGCCACCGACACATTGGGGAACACGTACACGTGCCCGACGTTAGTTCCATGTTTTCCCTAAAGTCTTGTAAAGCCTGCTGTAAAGCCATCCGCACATCCTCTCATGTAGTCTTCACCCGAACGTTTCGTATGTTTGTCATATTCGTTATGCTCCACACACTTTCATTCCCCGAAGCATCCTCCCTACTGGCGCGGTAAACTCTGACTTATTTGTTCCGCATCGCCCCAGTTAATTGCGTGTAGACGCACGCTGATTTGAAGAAACCTTCAGCATTCCCTCTTGTCCTGCTCATCTAGGAGACTTACCATCAACCCCCCCCCCACGAACTGGACAATGGCGGGTTATTAGAGGTTATACAATATGCTCGTGATATATTCGTGACTGCGCCCATTTGGTGGAATCTTATGGGTAGAAAATTTGGTGCACTTATATTCTGAGGCCTAGATAACTGAGCCGAATAAATCAATTCGACTTGATGAAGACCGACAGAATCTTAGTGAGGGCGACAACCACTCCGTCACAGTCACAGTCATGGGTGCATACGGTCAATTGCAATAATTTCCTGTTACGGATGCATGGTAATGGTCTAAATACCAACTAGGACCAGTAAGTACAACGTAAAGTTTTCTAGTGAACCATATCAGCTCGACAAAATGTGTATACAATGTCTTCTCACACTTTGAGACCAATTAGTGGTATTCGTGAGAGGTGTGATCACTGCCAGCCTATTCCGTTAGTCACATCGCAGAGAACTGCTGAAAAACGAAAAAATAACCGTAGGTATTTTCTTCACTAGCTCCATCGTTGTTTCGATTTCACTTCAACACAACTGTTTTGTATGTCATGCGTTTTAATTTTGGCAAGTTCCAGAGTTTGTCCGTCAACTCACGTTTTTTCGTTCTAACCCTATTGTTGATCCAGTGAAGCTGTGACCTCTGTCTCAGAGTAGACAGTTCCCTCGCAGGACTTTACCCGCTCACCTAGATGCTCACTATACAATACCGAAACAACCATTTTGGGTCAGTTTGAGTAGGTGTCTTCAAAAACATTGGTGAATACCGCAATAAACACACGTATGCTTTATGTATGATACTCGTGTCTGTTGAAATCATTCTTTTTGTGGATTTTGAGCTCGCGTCCGTGCACGATATCTCGCAGATAGCGCCGGAATTATGGGTCGTTTTCATTAAGCAACATACGTACGACAACAAACCGGTTTCCCATCGTGCACGCAGATTGAAAATACTCTTGGTTGTTTTAGGGGTAAAAAAAACTGTTTGGTTGTTTCGCTGTTAACCTGATCACCTCATCAATCCTCCAGTTTAAAATAAGATCACCGTTTCGACCGAATATATCATAGCTGAACGCTCAGCCACTTTCGTTTGTGAGTGACGGTCACGTTGCCCGACCGTCTCGATAGGAGACAGTTACTGTTGACTTCAGTCGATAACCCCGCAAACAGGACTTCCGAGACCGGTTGAAGTCTTCGAGCTCATTAAACCTCTTACATGATATTTTAGAGTACTGAAGAGTAGTCGGGGCTATGGTTAATTTCAAGTTGAACATCACTCACATTTGATCGTAGTTTTCGACCAATGTGCGGTTAATGGCGCAGTGATGAACACGGTTGTCTCATGAAAGCTGGACCGGAGTTCTAACCTCAGCCGTGGCAAGGATGTGCACTGCTGACGAGCTCTAGTGAGGGCGAAACTCGAGTTCAGTGCTTCTTCCTGAAAGAGGCTGCTTGGAAAGTTTATCTGCGATGAAATTAACCAAATCCCCCGACTACTCATCAGCAATCTGTCCATTAACATCGCGGTAGGCTGTCAAAGTTATTTCTACTTTGAGTGGAACATCCATTGAACATCAACATAACGCACGTTGATGAGTAGCATCAGCACTCAAGCGACCCGCTTGCAGTTTGCTGTTAGCTTGTCACGCCCAAACAGTTGATGTGAGAGGGGACGAGGCAAACCACGGTGACTAACCTGATATGATTTAGAATCCTTTTGGATACCAGGCGTAACTCAAGGAGATCGATTGGCGTGCGCTTAAACTGTTGGGAAGCTTTGTGCACGATCTATCGGACATGTGATGCAAAGGCGTTCACTTGAACTCGATTGAAGCCACTCGTACAGCTATATGTGTAAATCACGGTATCGGTTGTCCATCCGGTTGTCAGCGCATTGAATGGAATAGTCAGAAGACACAAATTACGATGTGAACATATTTCGCACACACTCATTAGTTGTATTCGTGTGGCTAGCATGAGAATAAAACCCAAAAAAACAGCATTGCTCACAATGATGATTTGGTCGTGCCTTATGCGGGGTCAATGGCCCAGTGGTCAACGCGGCTACCTCGTGAAAACGTGATCGAAGTTCAAATCCCGTCAATGGCAAGGATATGCACTACTGACGAACTCTAACAAGAGCGAACATTGAGCCTCGTGCTTCTCTTCGAAGGACGTCGACTGTGAGCTCGGTACATAACCGCACGCCTGCAGTAAGTCTCTATTCGTTTCCCAACATGTCCATCAGGTTACTCAGTTCATTCTTCTCTGCTTTATCTTGGTCTGCTCGTGCGAAGGCAAAATCGGTCTACACAGTGTTCGTTCTGATGACTAAACCCACACACTAATATGACCACAGTAGCCGACAAACGGAAATGGCTGATCACCAGCATTAATTGCTGAAACGGCAGTTGAAATCTACCCACCAACAGTAACGCACATTACTTTAGCAACTACAGATGCTTTCACATTAAACATTGCCAGATGATGATAAACAAAACTTGGCGACCACCGTCTTCAAATCCGGATTCTTTTCGGCAGACGCACTCACAAGCTGTACATAAAATAGCAACCACGATCGTGACAACAGGAGTATAGTCGTACTTGTGTGAGTTCCCATCAGTGAAAAACGGCACGTTTCAACTTACCGTCCTTGGACGGACAACACTATCATATTCCTGTTATTATTCACCCTATCTTTATCACTTTGCCAGGTCTAAGTGTTGCTTTTTCACACGGAATAGAACACGATTGTTCTTACAGGCCTACTGGTCAATTCTCAACGCCATACGCTTGAACTGTTGTTCACCCACCAAAACAGTTCTTGAGCTCAAATCACTCTTCAACTGATGTGACCTGCTCAAAAGCAATAGCAGAACTACCTAACTCATTTATGAGTTAAAAAAAAGTCCAACCCAAAGATCCAGTGTACACCTGCGATTCTTGTCTAGCCCGTACATCACGAATAAACAGAGAAATAATCAAACACAGATATTATAATTTGAAACAGTTCATTCCCTTCAGAAGTTTGAACAAAGCCGTTAGAACACAAAAAATGGTAGATACAAGCATTTCATACTGACTCTTCAGTATCAAATTGACAATAACATGAACAGCTGGAGGTGAGTGCGATGAATAGTCGACCGGTGAAAAGATCACTAAGTCCAGGGCTGGGTCAAGCTCACGAACATTTGTTTCTGAACACACAGAGCCGGCTTCAGTCGATTGATTGCGACAGCCTCAACAAACCACAAGAATCTTGGACTGGGATGACGTAATAAGATTCTGAATGCACAAGCCGGGTCGATGGCGTGACCAGTGATCAGGACGTGTCTTGCGACTGCGGACACTGGTTGCTTGCGTGTTTCAACGGTATTGCCGTTCTTCGGTAATACGGAGTTCTGCACCCGTTTGGGCAAACGTTCCTCTACTCTGGAGATCAAAAACCTCTTGGGTCTGTCTATGCAACTTTCTTTGCCGTTACACGTAAATTGGTAGATACAATGTGAGATGGCACCGACAGGCTGATCTCCTTTAATTGAAGGAACAGGCAGTTCCTGGGTTCGAGCTAGTATAGAAAGTTCGGCTGCGTTGAATCTCGGTTTCGTCCGATTCATTAGACTTTGTGTTGTTTGATGCATAAAATAGTCACCTTTAGAAGACAGTTCCACATAAACCTTCTTCTTTTTCACAGTGACCACCTGCCGGGTTGGCGGTTTCGGTCTACGTGTCTTTCTACGAAGCTTTTGGATAGCTATTCGATTGTAGTACGGAAGTGATCAGCACTAGTTCCTCCATAAGATTGTTCTGTGTACAGATTCGTCTTGCCCGTGTGAATAGTGTATTCGCTAGTACGCTTTTGTGATGGACTGGTATGAAACTACTAAAATTCAGGTATTGACCGGATCACGAGGATTTCCTATAGGCAGCCTTTTTAATAGAGCCATCATCTCGACAACTAATGGGTAAGTCTAGAAACGGCAAACAAATATAGGTCTCAAATTCACATGTTACTTTCAGGTTGTCATGAAAATTACTTAAGCGCTGCGCTATGTTATATATATATATATAGCTCATTTGGACCGACAGAATACCGGGAACTGATAAGGATATCGACCATGATGTATGCACATATTGAGAAGAGATATTTTCACGAGTTCACGGAAAATCTTGCATCAAGAACTGCCACATGACGCAGCAATTAGCAGGTCTCAGCGGGGAATCTTCGTTCCATCCGGAACATTCAAAATCTTGGTACGTTATTCTAACCCGAGATTCTTACGGTTTGCTGAGGCAGTTGCGATTAATCGACTCAAACCAGCTCCGTGTGCTAGGAAACAACTGTTCGTGAACATGACCCTTCCCTGGACTTAATGACTTATCTTTACCCGCTTATTGCTTATCCACCCCTCTAGTCATTCGCTATAGAAAAAAACTATCCACTCTATTGTAAACTTGGTACTGACGAGTCAATACGAAATGCTTACATCTACCAGTTTTCGTGTTCTAACTGCTTTGTTCAAATTGCTTAAGGGAACCAACTGTTTCAAATTTCTAAGGCGACGATTTCCCGCTGAGACCTCCCGATTGCTGCGTCGTGTGGTCAGGTTGAGATGCAAGATTGTTCGTGAATTTGTGAGTGCACACAGCAAGGCCGATATCCTTATCAGTTCCTCCGGTTCTTAACGAAGAACAAACTGAAGGTGACCAACCCTAACGTCAGACGTATTGCGATCGACCTCATTGAAAGTGTTCAAATGCGACTAGCTGATTTGCGTCAGACACATTGCCGCCTTTTATCCGTAGTCGAAAATTTGAAACTTTGCTCTTGTATCATTTTCACACTATTCTGTAAGAAAATTAGCGATCGTACGAAGAGCACTTATATCAATCGGTTGTGGAAGTCACATACGAAGCACGATGAAGAACCAATTCCGCCGGATCCTAGTGAGTACATGCTGAACTGTTCTTCCGTACGGTTGGATTTGTTGCAACTAAAAGCGTTAGCCTTAGGTCTTTATTATGAAATACCATCACATAAATCTGGTTTTATGTGTTGAAGCCCAGTTTGTGAATCTTACTGATCAATTATCTGATCTTCGAACAACTAGTGCTGAAAATCTAGGTGGGTTAAAGACGAAGTTCACCGCTATAGCTTATGTGCTTATCAGGACTCCAATTTTTAGTCGGTGTGCTATCACGAGACAACACTTGTAATCGTTAAGAGAGCTTAGGTCACAAAAGAGTAGTTTTACTTAAGCCACATAAGGGTTCTGGGGCCGTCATTCTAGACAAAGATGCGTATGTACAGAAGGTGTTATCAATATTGGATTACCAAACAAAGTTCCGGCTAATAGAGAGAGTGGAAAATGTTACCGAAATAGAGGACCGCATAGGACGACATCTTCAGCTGCTCTTGCGGTTGCGGATTATTGACGAAGTAACGTATAAATCTCTCAAGCCGTCAACACCTCAACTTTACGGCCTACCAAAGTCCCACAAGTCTGGGATGCCGCTTAGGCCAATTTTGGCAATGACAAACTCCCCTTACTTTAAATTGGCACGCTGGCTGGTCGCTATTCTAACCCCAGTAGAACAGAAATTTCAGACATACTCTATTAAAGATTCCTTTGAACTGATCAGTGACCTGAACAGAACTGATGTGCTCTATAGATGTTCAGTCACTATTCATCGATGTTCCTCTGCATGAAACGATTGACTACATTTGTGAGCTCGTTGAAATGAGTCACACTTCGTTATCGCTTCCTACCGACATATTGAAGGAAATTTTGCTGCTCTGTACTGAGAATGTCAGTTTTCGTCTTCTCGAACAGTCCTACTGTTAAATAGACGGAGTAGCCATGGGAAGTCCACTAGGTCCCATCTTAGCAGACTTCTTCATGTTAAAAATTGAGCAACAGCTAGCTACGCAGATGGAAAACTCGTCACATTACAGGCGTTACGTCGCTAACATTAATTTTCAGTCGATCTAAACAGATGACGGATAACCTGGTGCAACGTCTAAATAGTTGTGATCCTAATCTGAATGTTACTTGTGAATTTGAGGTCGACAACTGCTCGATTAGAAGAACCGTGTATAGGAAACCCACATGGTCAGGTCAATACCTAAACTTTAGCAGCTTCACACCGATCCGATACAAACGAACATTAGTAAATACTCCGTTCACACGAGCAAGGCGAATTTGTACGCACGACAGCCTTGCGGAGGAACTAGATCTGATCACGTCTGTCCTACAATTAAATGGTTACCCCCCAAAAGGTTCATAGACAGGCACCGTAGACAAAAAGTACCACCCGAAGAGATAGTCACTGCAGAGAAAAAGTGAGTCTCCATAGAGCTGCCTTCTACGGGTGATCATATCATGCATCAAACAACACAGCGACTGAGAGATCCAATTAAGCGAAAGTTCACTACAGCTGAACTCCGTGTACTCGCTGGGATTCAGAAGTTACCAGTGCCTTCAATCAAGGAAGATCAGCCTATCGGTACGACTTCACATTGTGTTTACCAATTTGTACGTAACTGCGGAGAAAGTCACATAGACAGAACAGAAAGATGCTTGATCTCCAGAATAAAGGAACATCTACCAAAATGGGTACAGAAGTCCGTGCTACCTGAGAATGACAATGCAGCTGAAACGCGTAGACGGATAATTTCCTCGGTCGCTAGACACGTCCTGACCATCGGTCACGCTATCGATCCATCTTGTACATTCAGAATCCTGTTACGTCATTCCAGCCCGAGATTCTTACGGTTTGCTGAGACAGTTGCAATTAATCGACTCAAACCAGCTCCTTGTGTTCAGAAAAAACTGTTCGTGAACATGACCCTTCCCTGGACTTAATGACGTATCTTTACCCGCTTATTGATTATCCCCCGACCTGTATATACTGCTCCCCTGACGAGGTGGTCGGGCTTGTGCACTGTTTTGAATCGGTGGGCTGTGCTGGCTATGACTCCGGTCCTTCCAGGTGCAACCTTGTCAGACAGGCCAAAGGGGATCAGTCAGACGAAAAGCAGTTACACTCATAGGATTGTATGTCGCACTATTGCCCAGGTAGGAGTGTTTAGGTAATGAGGCACGATCCTATGGGCATACAGCAGAACTATTTTTATAGTTGCGGCACTGCTGTCTTCCGTATCAGGAAAAAGGGGGTTGGAAAAGGTACCCTCAAACAAAGAGCAATCCGATCGCCCAACAGTTGACGGTGCCCGCCGGCGTGTTATCCAATACGGTCGAAAAACATCAGATATCTCTCAAAAGCCCGATGTAGCTTCAAGTATATTCGCTGCGCGCAGCAGTGTTCAGAAACAGACACTATTGTCTTATTCACAGCGCCCCCGAGCTAGACAAGTGCCTCACTGTCAAACGAGTCAGACTCTTGAATCAATGGCTCCGGGTAGGGTCCCCCAAGAAAACCCTATATCCTGTTGTCTTGCAGGTCAGACTTTTGAGTCAGAGGCTCGGGGTGGGGTCCCTCAAGTC
>QNGE01004052.1:18375-32895 GCA_008508345.1 Paragonimus westermani
CCCCCCCCCCGATAGAAGGCGTCGATACACACGTAAACCGGTCAGAAGTGCACACGACCTGAGAACGGAAACCGGGGGGTGTTGTGGATTGGAATTATGACTCATAAACGAGAGAGAGCGCGTTGCATGTGACTGGCGATTCGGACAATAAAGATTGTGCTTTATTGGACGCCTTCTCGCTACAATGGGAGAACTAAAACCCCAATCGCTGAACGAAACCGAAATGCACGATGACTTGAGGAGACGAATGCTAACCCAAAATCGATACCACAACAAAGGAGTCCGCGACCTACCGGTTCTGTAGGTAGGCGAAAAGGTATGGGTAAGGTGCGTTCCAGAAAACCCACGGCGATGGATAGAAAGAGTGGTGGTGAGGTACTGCGGTTATCGATCATACGAAATAGACACCGGAGTGGTGCTGAAGAGAAGGAATCGGGTGCATCTGAGAAAACGAGTAACACTGGATGAAGAGCTCCTTCTCAAAGAGAAGAAAGTGTTATCACGAACCAGGAGTGGATTATGCTGCGAAAAAAGGAAGGGTGTAAAGAGATTAGATTGGACAAACGCATCGATACGAAGTCAATCATTGATTCGCAGACGTCTACGGCCAATCAGTGTCGAAAACACGAGCAGACTTGTAGGTCAACCAGTATTTAGTAAGATCCTGTTTCCAGAGCGTCAATCACCTTCCGGAGGACACTGTCCTGACACTGTAGATACTCTGGTGTCTGTGGGTCCTGCTCCATTACCAAGCCGTTGACTTCAAAAATCACTTGGGGAAACTCGTCGTCTGCCTGCGGTCAAGAGGGAAAATCAGAAACGCAATTGTTAGAACCAGGTACATGATTGGTCGTGAAATCATATTCCTGTAAACGCAAAGCCCATTGGGCTGATTTGCCTCTTGGATTCCTCGCAGTCCTGGTCCACGCTAGAGGTTTGTGTTCCATCTCCATGTGGAACTGTTGACCAAACAAGTACGGCCTCCACTTGTCTAGTACCCAGACGTTTGTCATACGTTCCTCCTCCATAGTTGAATACTTTTGCTCTGCTGGGGTTAGAACTCTGCTGGCATATTCGATTACTCCTTCCTTTTGTTCGAGTACTGTCCCAATGCCACGGTCATTGGCATCTGCTACTAAGTTGAACGTTTCTTTTGTATCTGGGTGTTTCACGGTCAGTTGCTCGTTCATCTTTTGTTGCATTCGCAAGAACGCCTTCTGGACATCGTCGGTCCATTCAAATTGCTTGTCTTTTCGAAGGAGTTCGTACAGTGGTGATGTAATGAAGTGAAAATTTTTCGCAAACCGACTGTAGTACCCTGGTCGAACCAGAAATGGTCTCGGAATGCACTTCGAATTCGGGGCCACGACCTCTCTGATTGTCAACATTTTCTCTGGCAGGGCCCTGATTTCACCTTGACCCGACTTGTGTCCCAGGAACACCAACGATGACCACCTGAGTTGTGACTTGTCGGCAATAATCCAGAATCCCGAGTTCTTAATTCGTTTTAGGGAAGCATCTAGATAAGCAACATGTTCCGATTCCGTGTTACTGAATATCACAATATCACCTCCATTTACCGCCACATTGTCCAGTCGTCTCACCAACTGAACCATCAGGTGTCGAAATGTGGACGGTGCTCCGGATAAGCCAAACGGCACACGTTTCCACTGATATTCTATTCTACCCACCATGAATGCAGTTCTCTCAAGATCCATGAGTTTGATTGCTACCCGGAACGTAAGTCCAACACTGTGAACAAGTTGCTCCGTTGCGATTTATAAAAAATATCAGTTACGGACGGTATTGGTATAACTGTGCTCTGTGTTACCCCAGCCAGGCGTCTAAAATCCACACAGAAGCGGCACTTCCCGTTGGACTTCTTTACCAGGAGAAAAAGCGAGTTTTGCAGACTATTGGCTTCTACGATAGCATTCTGACCTAACATGTTCCGTTGTTGCCTTTACACTTCTTCCTCTAGATGACGTGGTATCCTACAAGGTCCGTGGGCTCGAAGTATCCCGGTTGTTGGCCTTTCATGTGCAATCCAGTTGAGGAATCCGTACGGATTATCGTTGTCCGTAAATACCTCCGCGTATTTCTCGACCGTAGACTGGAGTAAAGGGGCTGTGCAAATGGGGGTTTTAGCCGTGCGTACTTGGTTGACGATATCCTGCTGCTGTCGTATGTATGTCAGGTAACCATACCAGGTTGACAGCCTTCTGAGCTTCGGGTCGGTCACGGCATCTGCTGCAGCAAAGAGATCGGCTTCAGAGACCGTTTGCCAAGTTTCTGGGAGCACAATGAAACTGTTTAAATGGTGGTTTGCTAATTACAAAACGCTGTGAGTAGTATCAGTAAAACCAAACACCTAATTATCAGAAGTATGTGCAAACAACGTAAAATGTAAATAACGAACAAATTTAACAAATGCACTTACAGAAACGGTTCGGACAAAATACGGAGGTGTAATCCGTGAGTCTGTAGGTGGAGCGTTTGATGGAATGCTATAGATGTCGACGTAGTGATCTACAGGATGGAAACATTGTATAATCCACAGAGCACTGTGGCTGTGTCTTGTTCACCGGCGCGCGAGAGACCCGGATAAATTGTGTTCACGTGTGTGGACAGTCTCGTTGTTTTGTCAGCCCCGGTGAAGACACTGGGTTGAATCAAGCGTCGTAGGCTAGTGCCCGTGATGAGGTTGGTTGCGTGTTGCTGTAAGTGTGTGTGCCCGCGCACGTGACATTGACTGTGGCGGCGTTCGCAAGCTCTGAGATGATCGAGGCCACTGCGGGTGCATGCGCGCACGGGCTGCTCAACGGTGAACTTGTGAGCGCTACATTCTGTTCACAGGCCACGGGAGCCGGCCCAGTTACATGGCCTTGAACACGCTGCGGTGTGATGCTACAGTCGCCACACGGTACGGCGACAATATGCAACACGCACTTTTTCATATCTTCAACCACTAGACCAAGGCCTCCAACTGTCCTGATCATCATGGATATCGGTTCTGAGTTTAGCTTGCTTGCAGCAGCAATCAACGAAATGGCCGCCCACATTTGTGAGTGATGTTCAACTTGAAAATAAACCAAATCCCCGACTACTCATCAGTAATCTGAAGTATCGTCTTGCAGGTTTAATGAGTTCTGTGATCTCGACCTGTCTCGGAAGTCCTAATCGCGGGGTTATCGATTGGAGTTAACAGGACAGTTACTGTGTCTCCTCTCGAGACGATTGGGCAACCTGATCATCACTCACAAGAGAAAGTGGTTGAGCGTTCAGATTTGATAATTCGGTCGTGCCTAATGTGAAGTCAATGTCGCAGTGGTCAACACGGGTTCCTCATGAACGTGTGGCCGGAGTTCAAATCCCGGCCGTGGCAAGGATATGCACTACTGACGAGCTCTAATGAGAGCGAAACTCGAGTCTAGTGCTTCCTTTCGAAAGAGGCTGACTGGTAAGTCTACCTGAATGCGAAAGCTGTTTGAATTACTCCAATATGCAGCACATAATTAAAGTTATCTAAAGCTTGTGGCAAGTTGCGGGCCCTAGGGCGTCTTGACCATGTTTATACCCATAGATTATCGATTGATATATGGGGACTGATAATGTATTCGATCACAGATATCATGTGCCAGATTGAGAAGTGAACTAAGAGGCTTATGTTAGACACTCTCTCAGCTCTTGAGTCTGCAGTGTTCCTATTCGGGTTCAATCAACAGTAATCCTTACAGGCAATAACAACGGTACAGAGAACAGGTGATTCAAGAAGAGTGCAAACTATATTCTGACATTTAAAAGCGACAGCGTCGTTCTTAATTGCGTGGAGGTATGAGCAGTTGTTCGATCAACGCGTGAACAGCGAGAACGCGGCATAGGGAGCAGCACGCGCATAAAACTCAGGCAGCCTTGACGCGAATACGGCAAAACCTCCGCCTTAGAGTTGTCACCCGAGAAGGCGACTGGCACAAAAAGTTATTTATCCAGAGAAACCAGGACTCGGGTGATGCGTCTCAACTGGACGACGAAAAAATGCAATCGTTTGCACACAACAATGATCTGAGGATGTACCGCTCGCTATGGTAACCATTGCCCACATCCATCATGTAGTAAAAGCCATTCCATGAGAGGCTGCTCTCCAAAGACACTTCCCGTCACTCCCGTATATGTGCCGCCTCAACCGCCATCCATGCAGTAGCCACCTTACTGAACGGTTCCGGTGGAAGTAGTAAAGTGCGAACTCCCGTATTCACTACACTCCTCCCTACACCAGGATTGTTTTAGTTACAACAAAAGTCACTCAAGTTCCCTTCTCTCGCCCTCTCTGTCAACGATCTGCGTGTCGAACTCGGTGCTGTTGACACACCTGGTGTGCATTCTCTTCTGATCGGAGTGTCACAGCATTTGCAAAGCTGGCTTCCCTGGACTCCATGCTGATTCTTCTTATTCCGATTCATGTGCACTGGGCCGCGACGCGACACACCACTACCACATACGGTCCTCTCCACTTTGCCAGGAAATCCCGAGATCCGCGTCCTGTCGACACCATGCTCCACCGGTCTCTGTACCTAACCGTCGAACCAAGTCCAAACACAGCATCACGACCCGGTAACCTCGCAGTTGACTGATTCTTGAGAACTTCTTGTGCGTTTACCAACTCTCGGTTGGCCAATCCCCGAGCTTCTGCTGATTCGCATGTGCTCATCCGTCGGTCTCCCCACAAACCAGTCTTCTGATCGACTGCAAGGCGTGGCACGCGCGCATACATTAGCTCGAATGGCGACGATTTCGTTGTTGCTTGTGATGAACAGCGGTGGACCAACAGAATCAATGGTAGCGTTTCCACCCAACGTCCTGGTTTCGCCGACAATCACTGCTTGATTGTTTGACTGTTTCTTCCCATCAGTCTGTTTAACTGAGGATGGTATGGAGATGTGCGAAATATGTTGATTCGCGATCACTCCAAACGGTTTCGAAACTCCTCGATATCGATGCAAGGGCTTTAATCAGTCAAAAGACGTCCCACGCTGCATCGAACCGCAAACCCAAGGCTTATTTTCGTGTAACAACGTATACAGGTGTGATAGTATCGTGGAAGCACACGGCAAGAATTGGCCATAGTGAGGAAACATTCCCAAAACAGAACGGAGCTCAGCTACGTTTCTAGGTCCCGGTGCATCAAAAATGAGTTGCACCTTGTCATTCAATGTGGGCAGATCGTTTTCGTCAGGTCGGTATCTGAGGTCACGGACGGAGCCAGTAAGCAACTCCTATTTCGATCTCTTCAGCTTCAAACCGACTTCCTGAAGACGGTCCCGCACAACGGCCAATGTGTGCAAATCTTCAGATGCTGTAGGTACCGTGATAAGGATGTCATTTAAATGTGCACAAATCGAAGGAATATCTTACAACAAGTTATCTACTACCCGTTGCAAAATTGCCGCGGTCCGATCAATGCAACAAGGTAAACATGTTTGAGGAAAAACCTCATGTGTATATTAAATGCAGTATAGTGAGCATGAGCGATCGCACCATGGTGCTCACATCATTACTATCAGGTACTGAGGCTGCAGCAGCATGGATTTCGACATGGAAATAGCCACCGGAGAAATACAAGGAGAAACACTGGGGTGTGACATGGCACGAAATAATTCTCGTTACATAAAAGAACTCAGCATTGGCGTCCGCGACGACCGCGACGTTCTGAGACCAGTGTCGTACGTAGATGAGTGCATTTGTTTCTAGTCGTGTTGTGGCGCATAACACATGTATTGGATTTCCGAATAAACGACCCTTGCGCCATCCACGTTCCTGGCTCACAACAATTGGTGCCGTGGCGAGGATTGGAGGATGATGGTCCTGTGGCCGCAGCCGTTTGAGGATGGAAATGTCTGGAGTTCCCTGGTCTACTTCGGGGACGTTGCGGAGGTGGTCTGAGTGAAGGCGGACCGGGCGAACCTGGCAGCCCTGTGGGTGCTGTTCAATGGCAGGACGAGGGCGGTGGTGGATGCGGTGCGAAGGGCGGCCCTGCGACGCTGGAGTGGGCCATCGCGGAAGAGGCGCAGATCGACAGCCCCGTGGACTGCCAAGAGGCAATGAGGCAGTTCAATGGCTGTCGGCGTGCACCGTTAGGCGACAACCTCGTTTAGGCGGAGTCCCTGAGGGCAGTATTGTCAAGAGCCGTGCCACGTTTGGACTAGGACTGAGAACAACGCGTGTTGACCGATATGTTCTTCGATGTAATGGCACCAACAATTCGCGGTCAACACCGGGGTTGCTCTCATCGCACATCCAATAATGCTGGAACAGTTGGCTAATGCGGCTCAACAGTTGCTGGCAGAATGTTCCGTGTCAGTCAACGAATTGGAAGTAAGCGAACCAGGTGAACTAGATGAATTTCGAAGTGGAGTCAGGAAGTGGCGGCTTTCATTATGGAGAAGGAGGAATACTGTGGGGACATTTGTTACAGATGCGGAAGAGGTGAACACCGACAAATATTTTCCCCACTCGGCAACGACAATTCGTACCTGAATAGACGTCTCGTGGATTGTTATTTGTTTGTGAAGGGGGTCGGTAATAGTGGCAGTTAACAAGACAGCAGTTCAGGCCAGGTATGAAATCAATGGTAGCTCGGAATACCGCGAAGCATATTGATTGATCAAGGTTGGAAAGTGAGGAGTTTCGGAACCGTTTGGAGTGCTCGCGAATCAACATATTTCGCACGTCTCCATACCATCCTCAGTTAAACAGACTGATGGGAAGAAACAGTCAAACAATCAAGCAGTGATTGTCGGCGAAACCAGGACGTTGGGAGGAAACGCTACCATTGATTCTGTTGGTCCACCGCTGTTCGTCACAAGCAACAACGAAATCGTCGCCATTCGAGCTAATGTATGCGCGCGTGCCACGCCTTGTAGTCGATCAGAAGATTGGTTTGTGGGGAGACCGACGGATGAGCACATGCGAATCAGCAGAAGCTCGGGGATTGGCCAACCGAGAGTTGGTAAACGCACAAGAAGTTCTCAAGAATCAGTCAACTGCGAGGTTACCGGGTCGTGATGCTGTGTTTGGACTTGGTTCGACGGTTAGGTACAGAGACCGGTGGAGCATGGTGTCGACAGGACGCGGATCTCGGGATTTCCTGGCAAAGTGGAGAGGACCGTATGTGGTAGTGGTGTGTCGCGTCGCGGCCCAGTGCACATGAATCGGAATAAGAAGAATCAGCATGGAGTCCAGGGAAGCCAGCTTTGCAAATGCTGTGACACTCCGATCAGAAGAGAATGCACACCAGGTGTGTCAACAGCACCGAGTTCGACACGCAGATCGTTGACAGAGAGGGCGAGAGAAGGGAACTTGAGTGACTTTTGTTGTAACTAAAACAATCCTGGTGTAGGGAGGAGTGTCGTGAGGACGAGCGATCGCACTACACTGCTCACACTACTATTTTGAGTATAGGGGCGAGTTTGTGGATCTGTACACTGAAGTAGCGGGGCGAGAAACCGAAGAAGGAGACTTGGAGTGCAGCATTGCACGAACTGGTTGTTGGTACATGGCTGAACTGAGCGTTGACGTCTGTGACGACCTTGACGTGAGCTATGTCATACGCAGTTGAGTGTTTTCGTTTGTGGTTCTCTTAAAATGCTTATCATGGGTGTTTTTCCCGCGATTAAGTAACGCTTGTGCCATCCGTAGTCTTGGCTCAAAACGCTGTGATGATATTTACAAGCGGTAGCGTCATTCATAAATGCATGGTCGAATCAGCCCTTGTTTGATCAAGACGAGACCATCGAGAACGCCGTTTATCGCTTAGCATGCGAATATGACATACAGGCGGCCTCGACTCCCATACACCAAATACAAGTGCGCTTGGATGACCACTGTGTCACCCTGACCAGTGGCAACTATGCTGTGAGTTGCATTTGACTGCACAGTTGACTGATCACTTTTGGTTAATGTCAGCAGGAACGCTGCAGAATAAATCCTGAGGCTAAGCCTGACTAATACTACCCGTGTTCTATCTCACCGTTCACTCACTTTGTTGTCCATCAGTTCATTTGTGATTGCGTTGGGCGCTAATTTTGTAGAACAGATCGATGGTTTGGTGGATGAACACCGGTAAACAATGTTGTCAAAGCAGACTCTCCATTATTTTAAATGGTCGCCGCTTCTGTTGAAACATGCTATGAACCTCACAGATCTAACACTGTAGCCCACCGATTATCAGAAAGCAGTCTTGAAGGCATTCTGGTGACATTATAGTTTTTCAATAAATGGTAACAGCTGTAGCTGTGTTCTTTTTCTTGCAGTCATAAAAAACACTATTCAATGGCCTATTTACAACTGTTCTACTTACTAGCCATTAAGAGTTCGACCACACTGAATCCATTAGTTTTTTGTTTTTAGAATGGACTTGTTGATTTAGTCACACCTGTGGTCCACAATCCCCATCAAGTTCGATTTCGCATTGAATGTCGGAAATCTGTACACACTCAGAGACTTTGCGTTCTGATTTCGTGTTTCTGCATCGTATTAAAAACACTGTTGATGGTCAGCGGGTGAACTTCAGCATGATGTCGTAACTTATCAAATAAGCTCGGGTGAGTTGAATCTGCTAATTCAAATTTAATTCTGTCCGTGACGATGAAACTGACTATTCCATGTTACACAGCAGTTTTAGCCGCAGTTGCCTCAAGGGTTACTGGTCAACAGTTTCACAAAATTTAGCTACCAATCACACAACAAAATCACGTTGGATGCTTTATTCAAGCGTTGTGTGACTTCTCTCAATAAGAACACAACAAAGTTACTCAATATTGCTCATGTATGTTTATTTGTACGCAAGCAATATTGTAACCATATCGGAAAAACAACCCCTGTGGTCGGTCTGTTCCGGCGTTTAACTCGCTTTTCCAGTGAACACACATCGGCATTGTTTGCAAGTGAGTAGATGACAAAGCGAAGAATTTTAACACTCGCCAGTGTACTAAATCGTAATTGCGAAAAACCCAAGCTATCAAATTGCAACAGTGATCCGTTTCGAACTCTAAAATATGAGCGGATTTCGGGCAGTATGGGATTCGGATAGTTGTGACAGCATTATATTATCACATTTGGAGAGCAGCCTAAGCGTTACATTACAGACTGTGACGCATCAGTGCCACTGAGTTCTGAACATTAAGAAAACAGACTGCTTGAAAAAAAGCACAACAGTGCGACGAACGTCGACATTTGTGTCTTCAGAAAAGCAAGACTTGTTCAAGCAACAGGAGTCTCAGTATGATTGAGAACGACACGTGTACAACTTTGCTTATTTCAAACCAGCCTTTGCTGAAGGTGTGAGAAATTTGGGTCTGATGCGGTTCATTACGAAAGAGCAGTCTCAGCTAAGCGTTAGAGACAATTCAAAGATATTCCAACCTGTTATAATAATTGACTTAGGGGGCATCAGAAATACTTCCAGTATTAAAAAAACGTTCATTGAATGACATGAACTTAAGTCCATCAACGAACGTGGTCCCAATATCACATTAATTTAGAACACACGAGATCGGTTTCAGAAACAGAAATATACATTCCTCATCATCACCATCATCGTAGACTGCAATACCACTGATTCTTAACTGTCACACAACCATGAAGAAGGAAAAAAGCAAACCCTACATAGGAAGGGAGAAGAAAACAGGAACGGAACTATCAAAAATAGCTACGTCCATAATCGAACATTCAAAATCAAGGTACGTACACCCTGTAAGGTGTCATCAACAGAACAGCTGGTGGTGCAACCACCTTCGGTATTCAATTTCCACTTTCTGGAAAACTCGATTGTAAGTTAAAACTTGGCTAGTTACTTGCTACTGATCTAAGGTTGAATTTACTAGGTACAGAACGTACTGGAAATTTATGTAATACCATGTGCCTTTGAACTATGCTTGAATTCTGTTTGCTCAGTTTTCATAAATACACCTCCGCGACAGAAAGTGCTGCCAACTGCAGGCAAACGCGCAAAGGCAAAGTTTGACTCGAAATTGCAAGAACAGTTGCTATATGTTCATATACCCGAATGTTAAATTCTCTCGATTATTTTCCAAATATTGGTGTACATTTTGGTCTAATAGTGCAACTCCCTTCCCAAACCAGACAATTTGTTACGGGTGTTCTGTTGACCTTCCCGATCCAGACAGTGTCTGTTACGTCCCCTTGATGACCTTCCCAATTCAGACGATGTCATTCGCTCGCATTACACGCCCACTTGAGGGCTATAGGCACTGCTGTGCGGGTGCCTACCGGTCTGTTTCTAGTCCACCCTTTCAGCCACCATAGTTTTCCTCTAGATGTGTATGTTTTTCCCACACTGCTTGTTTGGACATCTCGATATTCTTCATCGCCGATGGGTTCCTACGTTCTGTAACTGGGTCAGTTGAACACTGGATGAAATTCTTATTTGACGGTCCATAGATTTTTGGTTCACGCGAATACGCCATCGAAACACTAATTTTCCGGCTGTATGTTAACTGTCAGTTCATTGCTAACTGCACCTTAGGTCACATCCAACTCGTCTGACGCCCATTATTGTCACATTCTATGCGAACTCAAGTAATTTCAGTGATTTTTACACCATTCTTGATTACACTACAAATGGTACCGAAACAAATTATTTCAACTTTGTAGCGATTGCGATCCGAGGTGACTATGTGACAATTGTCACTGAGAGATTAACATCACCGTATCGACTCTCCCTGAAAATTTTATGGATCACACCAATATCGCAACCCATTCGAAGACGATCTGGACAGGTGTAAATAATCAGTCTATATTGTACCACCGAAAAGGCGCATAGCCAGTCTTTTGTCTAACAATACCAATTCTCCCTTGCTATTACCACGGTGGTGGATGAAGTGTACTGATTTGGGTAGCATGGATCTGGACACTGAAGCAATCGCGCGAAAAATACAAGAATGGTTCTTGGTACACACAAAAACTGGACATCGGCGTCCGTGGCAATCATAGTGTTCTGGGACCAATCGTATGTACAAATAAGTCTGTCTGTTTGTTGTGAGATTGACAAGGTAGCGAACAAGATTTTTCTGTGTCTGATCATCAGACTAGCTAGAGCACAAACAATATGGAGACAGTGGTTACGCTGGATCAGCAAACGGTCGGTAGAGGCTAGGGACAGCGTGTTTGCAATCAGTTACGCAATCACTGCTGCAAATCGTCGGCTTGATTAATTGAGCCAAGACAGGTTGAGTGCCCGCACGAACATCTTCTCAATGCAGAGGTCGGAGTTAAGCAATCGAATACTAATGACCTCGACAACGGCAAAAATTCGGAATCACCATTTTTGATCCATTCCTTGACACTCGATAGTCATCACGAAAAGCAACTCTCTTACTGACGAAATGATTACAGTCGGTAAATGATCAACACTCGCGCTTAAAATTGTCCTAATCACAAAATTGTCTCACCACGCAGGATGACGTTCGCGCACTCTATCAGAAATCGCCTTGTAATATGACCAGTGTATGACGCTCGACGAAAGAAAACGAATGAGCAAAACAGCTGATTGAGGTACATGGAAGTTTGTAAGTGAGTTTTGACGTGATAACAGGTGTGAAACGGAAAATCGCCTAAAACTGGGCGGCAATGTATGTTGTTTCGGCTGACTTCGACGAGGGAATCTACCCAAAAAGAAGACAAACGAACAAAAGAATTTTGCTCACCGAGTATGACTGAAATTTCAACAATAAGACCTGCAACGCCAATTGTATGAAACACACTGGGCAGCACTTCCGTATGAACACCGGTTCTATCGAACCAAGCTCAGATTGTAAAGCATCACAGCTGCATATCTATAACGCACTACCCGGAGAATATCGTGGAGTAAGAACGAGTGATTACATCATGGTGCTCACATCATTATTATCAGGTAGCCAAGTCGCGGAGGAGGCGGCGGCGGTGGCAGCAGCAGCATGGATTTCGACATGGAAATAGCCACCGGAGAAATACAAGGAGAAACACTGGGGTGTGACATGGCACGAAATAATTCTCGTTACATAAAAGAACTCAGCATTGGCGTCCGCGACGACCGCGACGTTCTGAGACCAGTGTCGTACGTAGATGAGTGCATTTGTTTCTAGTCGTGTTGTGGCGCATAACACATGTATTGGATTTCCGAATAAACGACCCTTGCGCCATCCACGTTCCTGGCTCACAACAATTGGTGCCGTGGCGAGGATTGGAGGATGATGGTCCTGTGGCCGCAGCCGTTTGAGGATGGAAATGTCTGGAGTTCCCTGGTCTACTTCGGGGACGTTGCGGAGGTGGTCTGAGTGAAGGCGGACCGGGCGAACCTGGCAGCCCTGTGGGTGCTGTTCAATGGCAGGACGAGGGCGGTGGTGGATGCGGTGCGAAGGGCGGCCCTGCGACGCTGGAGTGGGCCATCGCGGAAGAGGCGCAGATCAAGCAGCATGGATTTCGACATGGAAATAGCCACCGGAGAAATACAAGGAGAAACACTGGGGTGTGACATGGCACGAAATAATTCTCGTTACATAAAAGAACTCAGCATTGGCGTCCGCGACGACCGCGACGTTCTGAGACCAGTGTCGTACGTAGATGAGTGCATTTGTTTCTAGTCGTGTTGTGGCGCATAACACATGTATTGGATTTCCGAATAAACGACCCTTGCGCCATCCACGTTCCTGGCTCACAACAATTGGTGCCGTGGCGAGGATTGGAGGATGATGGTCCTGTGGCCGCAGCCGTTTGAGGATGGAAATGTCTGGAGTTCCCTGGTCTACTTCGGGGACGTTGCGGAGGTGGTCTGAGTGAAGGCGGACCGGGCGAACCTGGCAGCCCTGTGGGTGCTGTTCAATGGCAGGACGAGGGCGGTGGTGGATGCGGTGCGAAGGGCGGCCCTGCGACGCTGGAGTGGGCCATCGCGGAAGAGGCGCAGATCTACAGCCCCGTGGACTGCCAAGAGGCAATGAGGCGGTTCAATGGCTGTCGGCGTGCACCGTTAGGCGACGTTCTCGTTTAGGCGGTGTCCCTGAGGGCACCGTCATTAAGGAGAAGCATTGGACGAAGTGATTCTCGGTACATAATGGAACTTAGCATTGGCGTCCGCGAAGATTGTGACGTTCTGAGACCAGTGTCGTACGTCGATGAGTGCATAACACATGTATTGGTCTTTCAAATAAACAATTCTTGTGCTATCCGCATGCTTGGCTCAAAACAGTAGCGCAAATACACGAGGATTCATCCAGTTCCACCTAGGAGTAAGCAGGCCTGAGGGCAGTTTTCTGAAGTCATTCGCCACCAGATAGTGCAGTGTACAAGTTCTTTATCTGGGGCATAGGATATTTGTCCAGTAGAGACACAGGATTCGCGGTTAATATGTAATCATCGCAGGATCGAACGGATACATCTGGTTTGATACCAGGACCAATTGGGGGTACCTCATTTACTATGTTACACAGAGATAACTATACTTTCCTCCTGAATCCGATTCAGCTTCTCTTCCACTTTACCCTTGAGTAGTAACGCCAGGTCCGTGCTTTGAGGAAACAAGGTTGTAAATTGGCAAGTATTTTCATGTTGACTTGTAGTCTGTTTAGTTTGCCAAGTTTATCATCAATCACACTGGAGTCCTTGGCTGTCCTGCAAAGGTTTTATTGGTATCAAACAAGCTTGGCAGACATTTAATCCAATCCTGCTCCAATAGGTTAGGCCAATCATGGGCCACCATGCAAACTGGTGAAGTTCGATTTTCCCTGCCTTATTGAACACGGGCAGAACAATTTTTTGGTACAGGAATCAGTTCTCCAGTCTATTGGCACAAGGTCGACTGACGCGCGGAAAGTTTGGGCAGATGATCGTCACGGAAGCTCCAGTCTCAATCTCCATACGATGGGCTGTCCCTCGATTTCCAGTTGCACTGGACAGGGTGTGGGTCGACAACAGTTATCAGGCATAACACTCCAAACTGGGCTAAACACGATTCCGTTTTCACTGGTCCAGTCGACGGATTTTACCGATCATACCGGTGATTTAGACTTTAGCGATAAAAAAACTCTTGTGGGACACACGCGGGCCAGATGATGCTGTGAAAACGTGATTAGCTGGTTGGTGATGTTTTCCCGCTGCCGAGCAACCACGCAAACTTTCCCCAGGTTAAAGAAGATTAATCTTCTAACAGTAGTCTTTCACGTGCTTGTTCTCTCTTGATACCCGAAATTAAACATTGTAGAGCCATTTCTTCTTCGAACCTGGTGGCCAAAATCTCGATGTAACGGCAATCAAGCATAGCTTGTTGAATACGTGTAATGAAATCATTCGCACTTTCATTGTAGTGAGGATAGACGGTGGCACCATACTACTCACACCACTATTCAGTAGCAGCATGGATCGAGATGATCGCGGATCGAGATAATCGCGTGATAAATACGGCAGAGATACGGGATGGATCGTTGGAGGACAGAATGACATATAATGGCTTTCGCTACACGACGGAACTGA
>QNGE01004052.1:40322-69496 GCA_008508345.1 Paragonimus westermani
GTCGCCTAACGGTGCACGCCGACAGCCATTGAACCGCCTCATTGCCTCTTGGCAGTCCACGGGGCTGTCGATCTGCGCCTCTTCCGCGATGGCCCACTCCAGCGTCGCAGGGCCGCCCTTCGCACCGCATCCACCACCGCCCTCGTCCTGCCATTGAACAGCACCCACAGGGCTGCCAGGTTCGCCCGGTCCGCCTTCACTCAGACCACCTCCGCAACGTCCCCGAAGTAGACCAGGGAACTCCAGACATTTCCATCCTCAAACGGCTGCGGCCACAGGACCATCATCCTCCAATCCTCGCCACGGCACCAATTGTTGTGAGCCAGGAACGTGGATGGCGCAAGGGTCGTTTATTCGGAAATCCAATACATGTGTTATGCGCCACAACACGACTAGAAACAAATGCACTCATCTACGTACGACACTGGTCTCAGAACGTCGCGGTCGTCGCGGACGCCAATGCTGAGTTCTTTTATGTAACGAGAATTATTTCGTGCCATGTCACACCCCAGTGTTTCTCCTTGTATTTCTCCGGTGGCTATTTCCATGTCGAAATCCATGCTGCTTCAGCCTCAGTACCTGATAGTAATGATGTGAGCACCATGGTGCGATCGCTCATGCTCACTATACTGCATTTAATATACACATGAGGTTTTTCCTCAAACATGTTTACCTTGTTGCATTGATCGGACCGCGGCAATTTTGCAACGGGTAGTAGATAACTTGTTGTAAGATATTCCTTCGATTTGTGCACATTTAAATGACATCCTTATCACGGTACCTACAGCATCTGAAGATTTGCACACATTGGCCGTTGTGCGGGACCGTCTTCAGGAAGTCGGTTTGAAGCTGAAGAGATCGAAATAGGAGTTGCTTACTGGCTCCGTCCGTGACCTCAGATACCGACCTGACGAAAACGATCTGCCCACATTGAATGACAAGGTGCAACTCATTTTTGATGCACCGGGACCTAGAAACGTAGCTGAGCTCCGTTCTGTTTTGGGAATGTTTCCTCACTATGGCCAATTCTTGCCGTGTGCTTCCATGATACTATCACACCTGTATACGTTGTTACACGAAAATAAGCCTTGGGTTTGCGGTTCGATGCAGCGTCAGACGTTTGTTGATGCAATGAAAAGCATTCGAGCGTTTGTTCATTTCTGATGTGTCATGATCCTCCTGAACCATTATCACTGCAGCGTGATGCCTTCCAGGTTGGTGTTGGAGGAGTACTTTGCCATCTAAGGGAAGATTGTTCTGTCAGATCAGTCGTCTGTGACTCGCGAAATTTACAGTCGTCGAAAAAATCTATTTCCAATTAGTCAAGGAGGCTTCGGCTCTAATTTTTGGGATCTAACTCTTTCATCAATACTTCTGTGGACGGTATGTTGTCATCCATACGGAACAAAAGGCGTTGTTGACATTAATGGGAAAGGAGAAAGTAACTCAGCGTATTGTTTTCCCAGATTGTGCAGATGGACGTTACTTCTGATAAGCGCCTATCGTTATAAGTTTCCTTAGGTCACTGGAATCAACAACACTATGGCTGATGTTTTGAGTCGCCCTCCTCTAACCAGCCTGACGTAAACAACGACTGAACCACCTGAGTTGGCCAACCTCATACAATACTTGGACACAACGCCGATTCAGACTGATTAGATAAACCGGTTCACAGATCACGATCCAGTGGTGTCGAAAATAAAACATTTCTTGACAATCGGTTGGCTTGTGGAAGTTATTCCTGAATTGAAACCAGTCCTGGTTCGGGAAGATGAATTAAGCTTAGAAGATGGTTGTTTTTTAAAGGGCTCTCGTGTGATTCCGCCATACAAGGTGCGACTGCGGTTGGCCGATACATTGCATGACGTCCATCCTGGGCTAGTAAAAAGGAAAGCTGTTGTGATGGGTTACTGTTGGTAACCGAACAGTGATTTACATATTGGTCTATTTTTGAAGTCACGTTTGTTATACCAGAAATATCAACGAAATAACCACCGGACCAATACACCCTTAGCGTTGCCCGGATAGACCATGACAACGACTATACGTGGATTACTTTAGCGCGATTAAAGATCTGATTTATTTGTTTGAAACTGATGCTTACCCTAAATATGGCGATGCCTATCCCGTCGCACATACTGACTCTCGGTCCACGATAACCAGAATGTGATCTTTGGTTGCGGCATTCGGAATACTTAAAACAGTTTGTACTGACAAGGAAACTCCTTTCATTGACGAAGAGTCCCAACAGTTTCTGCGTAACAATAGCATACAGCACGTGACGTCTGTACCATACCATCCTGCGTCAAATGGTCTGGCTGAACGTGCAGCTCAGAATTTCAAACAGGATCTCCTCTAAAAGCACTCTGGAACGGTAAAAACAAAACTGGATCGGTTTGTATTCACGTGCAAGACAACTCCAGCTGAGGTGATAGGGAAATTCCATTTCGAAATTGATGCTTAGTAGAAACTTAGGAAAAAGACGGCATTTACATTTTCGTACTCCTTGCAACGACTTCGAAACAAAACAGGTGAAGTCGCATCAGTTTATACGAGGTAAGTTAGCAGCCGGCTACAGTCATTAGCTGTACAGGAACCATGCTGAATAGCAGTTGCCTGACGACCTCGTTGTGCGTCGACATTCAGACCATATCCGACATCTCACCACGGGGCGTTTGAACCGACCAGGTTGTTAGAAAATGCCGATACGCAGACTGATCCAGAGCAGTCTGTTTCGGCGCAAACAATAACCACAGATACTCCAGTGGAGCTCCGACGGTCGCAACGCACGCAGAAACCAGTAGACCGATATCAACTTGAGACATATTCTGTTCACTAAAAGTGAGAGGGATGTTACGTACGCGGTGTCGAACAAACTGCTTATTCGGCCGCTCTCTGATTGACCGTAACTGACCTTGAGGGCTTATTTGTCTAGCATTTTACTGGTTGCACTTCCGAAGCTGCCTTGACCGCATCAACGTGTCACTAAATCAGTAAGACGTGGTGCATTGACACGTGTTCTGTGTCACTACTCCGGTTACCGGCCGTGTGTGTCTACTACTGCAGTGTCTTGGTATCGGTTACTAAGTTGTAATACCTACGAGACCCAATACGTTCCGAACCAGGGATTCGGGGTTACGTGCGGAACATGTCACACTAAGGACATTTGGCTATGTTTCCCACAATTCATCGACAGGAAAATAAAACCTGAAGCGTTCGCGTAGGAAACAGGACTGGGACTGGTAATACTAATCGGATGAGGTCAGCAACTGCGGCGAATATGTGTAAATCAAAGTCGTAATCTTGGCAGGTTACATAGGCTTAATCATGAGAAATGTTCAAGGCAAGCACCACAATCGCGCAGTGTGTGTAGTGTAAACTGTTGGCCGTTAGAGGTTACAAAAGTGACACTGGGACACTGACAGAAGTTTCATATTCGCTTGCGCAGCGGATGTTTGACATGATCGTTCTTAATACGAACAACAGAAAAAGCCGAGCGCATTTCCGCTTCCTAACGAATGAACAAGGATATAGAAGGTGGGAGACATTAAAAAGACAACTCACCCAGCCATCTTTCATTCGAACGACAATCGTGTCACCAGTGGTCTGCACAATATCGGCCAACACATAACCCTCCTTCTCATCTTCCACCCAAAGCACATTCTTCGCATCAAATGTACTCTGCTCTTTCATCAGAGCCTTCCGGTCCACACCCAAATACTTGAAATCCGGATCGGATGGATCCATCGTCGTCTGTCACGATCACGAGCGACTGGATTCCACTGAGATTGGTTGCGCGTAGATATCTGTGCGGTGGAGGTGTTGCAAGGGAAAACACACTAGTCAGATCAAACGCCACTGTCTATTTCATGCGTGAGTCGTCTAATCAACTAAAGACATCAATCCCCAAAGTGGCCACCAATCTAACCAAGGTGTTGCTTACCGAAAACAATTGATGTCTACACCGCTCCTGACTGATTGTCAGTAGTCCGAATAAAACTCTCCTCCGAGTGAATGAAATTCGCCAGTAGCTCACGCGGACACGAGCGAGTTACCTCGAAAGTTTGAACGAACAACTACTGCACCACAATGGGGCATTCAGATCGACCGTTGGACGTCAGCAATATATGCTAATTTACGTCTGGTCAACAATTGGGCAATCGATTTCCCTGTAAAAAAAAAATAATCTCTATCGCGTGTGCGTGTGCGTGGTGTGGGTGTGTGTGTGTGTGTTTGTGCCTGTGCGTGGGTGATTACAGTGATGGCAAAACACGAGCATCCATCTCCACGACCCATACATTCATTGGTTCGGTGGTGCAGACAGCGCCCAAATCGAATGCCAGCATGAAAAACAGATGCGGAATGCGGGGTACGCCCACAAATAGCATCCGATCGATCGGTTTTCACTGACGATGGTATTCCAGGCTATTGTCACGTCCCACTTGCCCAGATCAATCAATCAATCAATCAATCAGATTTCTGAACAATGGCGTTACGCCTCTCATACTCTACTTCTATCCACAGTTGTCGAGTAACCACCCTCTTTGTGCAGCGTGCTCCGTCAGGTGTACGGTATCCGTGTCACCTGCAACTATAGGATGCACGCGCATTCCAACATAGGATGAATTCTTTGCAGATGACAGACCATCCGTTTCCTAATATATTTCTCTCTGTTTCATTTCATTCCATCAAGCTAGAGAGTGCAGGAAATAAACTGTTGTTAGCACACTCTGTCACATGCAGCCTCGCATGTCACAGTCAAATAGTTTCTCCGATAGATTTCCTGTGAAATTGGGGTGATTCACGGGCACCATTGTTGCTCAACTATTGTCGCATCACAGGTATAGTGGCTGGAAACTGGCAAAACACGTACGGATTAACTCCCCGTACTGTCTCAAAATAATCGATCAATTGCGTTAGTTGCCCTAATGATGTGTCCGCTTCCATGCATCCGCATGGAATCTTGAAAATATTGAGGCTCTCACGTCAACATGTTGTGAGCCGAGAAGTAGGATGGCACAAGGGTCGTACATTCGGAAGACCAATACATGGAGCATGCACTTCGACAGAACCACAACCAAAAACACTCATCTGCGTGCGACACTGCTCTCAGAACGTCACGGTTGCCACAAACGTCAACGCTCAGTTCCTCCATGTACCAACAGCCAATCCGTGCGATGCTACACTCCAAGTCTCCTTCTTCGATTTCTCGCCCGGCTACTTCCGTGTACAGATCCACAAACTCACCCCTATACTGAAAAGTAGTGGTGTGAGCAGTGTAGTGCGATCGCTCGTCCTCACGACACTCCTCCCTACGCCAGGATTGATTCAGTTACAACTAAAATCACTCAATTTCCCTTTCTTTCTCTCTTTGTCAACGATTTGCGTGCCATATTCGGTGCTGTTGACACACTGGTTTGCATTCTCTTCTGGTCAGAGTGTCACAGCATTTACAAAGCTCGCTTCCCTGGACCCCATGCTGATCCTCCTTACTCCGATTCATGTGCACTGGGCCGCGAGGCTCGCACATAATTGTCAACAGCATCCTTCGTTCCCGGCCATTATGCCCTTTGTTTCGGCATTTCTTAGGTTCCATGACATCCCGTATGAGCCAGCTGATGACATTCCTTCACAGTTGTCACTCTCAATTCCGCCGGTATAATTGGCAAGTTTATTCCCTCTCGCAGTTCACGCATCAAAATGCCGGTGTTATTCAACTGCATATACGACCAGTATGCTCTGACATTTTTCACCTCCGGATTCCCCTCGTCTTCTGGCCGCTGTCCCCCCGATAGAAGTTGGTCAATCACCGCCCGCATCGTCGTATCCATCCTCTGTGCTGCTTGTAACTTTCCGGGATCGGTCTCCAGTTCAACATTGTTAACTCCTATCACGTCCTTGTCGACCTCATCCACGTGTTGCGTTCGGGAGAGCAAATCGGGAACACAGTTCTCTTTTTGGGCGACCTGGCGAATTGTGAAGTCGTACTCCTGTAGTCGTGACGCCCAACGAGCCAACCTTCCTCGGGGATCGTTCGCCGACTTAATCCACTCCACCAGTTTGCTGTCGGTCTCCACATGGAAACGTCGGCCGAGCAAGTACGGCCTCCATTCTCCCAAGACCCACACGATCGCCAACACACTCCTCCTCATTGTTGTTGAGTAGGTTCGTTCAGCAGAACTTAGTAGCCGACTGGCATATTCCATAACACCGTCTTCCTACTTCAGTACCGATCCGATTCGCACACCGCTTGCATCCGTTGTGACAACAAGGGTCTGTCCAGTCACTGGCAATTTCAGGGTCAGGTGTCCCTTCTTCATCAATTGTTGGATCTCAACAAACGTTTGATCGGCTTTCTCTGCCCGATTGAATTGACAATCCTTCCTCAGAATTTCGCACACTGGACTTGTGAGGTCATGGGCGGTTTTGATGAAGTGACCGTAGAGCCCAACGCGGCTGAGAAACTGTCGCAATATGCTCTTCGATGTCGGCACCGGGATAGCCTGGATCGCCGGCGGTTTCTCGTGTAGTGGTTGGACCTCACTCTGACCGACATTCTGAACGAGTAGTACTGTAGTGAGCACGAACGCTCGTTTATTCTGAAGACCAATACATGAATTGTGCGCTTCAACATGACTGCAAACGGGAACACTCATCTGCGTATCACACTGCTCTCAGAACGTCGCGTTTACCGTGGACGCCAGTGCTCAGTTCCTTTGTGTATCGAGAACCATTTCCTACAGTGCTGCATTCCGAAACTTCTTTTATTTTCCCCACGATTATTTCGATGCCAAATCCGTGCTCCTGACTCACTAGTTAATGACATTTTTCTTAACATTGTAGTGTGACCATTCGTCCTCACTGCAGTAATGCTCATTTCGAGTTGCACCTGGGCAGTTTCACACACTTAATAATCCCATAGGTGCAATCCTGATGGACGCTTTGATTACCCATATGAAAAGTGAAGTGGACTAGCATGTCGCGATTAGCGTTCGTTATTGAATGCATGTTGACGAACTCATCCATATCCTTTTCACGGCCAGGAGTTTAAATCTGGTCACGCTTTCAGGTGACAGTCATTTTGACCACTGATCAGTATACGTTTACATCCAGCGCGACCGAATTACCGTACACAGACGCTTAATAACATTCTTGTGTATGTAGTACCCAAATTGCCTGATTGCTTGGGAGCAGATGCAGTAATTTTTTTGTAAACTCCAACGGATGACTGCACGACTAGGGCTTCTTTTCTGGTTGACACCACGGAACTCAACAACCCTTTCAAGCGGCATTTTTTCAATACTAGTAAGTAGTTGGGGAATTTGTTTTGTATGAGTTGAACAGTGTTCGCAACTCCTCAGAGCTCCGCATCTCCATCGACTTTAGTCGGCCCATTCCGAAAGGAAACTATGAAATCCAGCTTCGCTCTCGTTAGGGTTCATCAGTACCGCACAGTCTTGCAGTCATGAGGTTGTGCGGTTCGCAATAAAGTTAAGAGAAGTTTAATGCCTGTCATTTCTGGAAGTATTGGTCCAACGCAGTCTACTTTGACAGTCCACAGAGTATTACTCACGATATAATGGTTTTACCCTAGTTCTGCAAAGCCAGGCATTGATAATCACTTTATTCAATAGGGATGAGGAAATCTATACAGCTGAACCAATCGACGATGAAAACGGGCATATCGGATGCACAGCAAAGGCAGACAGTTAAGCAAACCGCAAATCAACGACCAGTCTGTCCACTCAGTTGAACCAGAATCAAGTGTGGTTGGTGTTCACTTTGAGGTATTGTGTTAACCTGTCAAGTGACCTCTAATGTAACCTGATATGACTCCTTGAGACGTTTTTCTGGGGAATAAATTAAGGACCGTGTGTCACAGTCGACGACTCCATTCTTTACCTAACCTGAACGAGAACCTAACAACAGCCCCTCAGAAAGCTCTTATCGAGCGTGATACGGCGAATTCACAAGTGCGCAGAATAAAGGAGGCGAGAGCCTGTTGTCTCTTCGAGAACGTGAAACAGCCTTCTTAACGACTATCACTATGAGTTACTGAATTCTCTCCCTAATCTGTTTAGTTAAATCATGGCAGTTGGATAATTACAATGTTAAACGCTTCAGTCGAACGTAAGCCTACACCAGTTTTAGGAAGTGAGTGGTACACATTCGTTAGATTTGTGTGTGACCTGTATAAGACGAGATCGATTGGGAAACAATGATACAGCGAATAAGGGCAAGCACACTTGAAGGACAGACGTTTCATTAGTTCACCCAATCCTGAAACTCTGAACTGGAGCCTGACAGAGGACGAAGACAACGGTTACTTCTCAGATGATGTCTTCTTTGATGTCACCAAAGCCTTCGGTCGTGTTCTATACGATCCTCTTGGGCGTAATCTGGAGGCTGTAAGCCTCCCAGGAAAAGTTCTGACCTTGGCAACGGAAATTCGAAAGTGAAATCCGGACCAGATTCCCCTTCTCACTCTCCGATCTCCGAAAGAAATCCGAAACGGTCTGTGTTTGGTTCTGTTTATTTTTAATGTAACACTAACCGTCCAAACTTTATTTCCAACAATGCTCTCCTTTGTGTTGACGAATCAAAGCTTCGGAATGCGAGTGATCACTGTGCATTGCAGCTGGAGTGTTGGTCGGATGAGTTGGACTTCAAATTGAGCGGCGACAAATGTGTGCATACGTCACTTGAAAGAGACTCCGGGATGCATAGTGCAGAGTGTGCAATAGATGTATCAAAAAAGGACTTGAAAACGACTTAGGGTTGTAGCCGTCGTCTAGTTTATCCTTATCATATCGTTACCAGATAGTCGCCAAAAAGAGATTTGGTGCCCTTGGAATGACAAAATTGCCCTTTCAGACATAGATAAACAATATTCAAAAGTTTCACTGTATCTATGACAGATTACTGCTTGTTAGATGCCAATCAAGCGATGTATACCAGTCTCGGACTAGTGATAGTCACCACCAAACGTGTTCGGCGAGTTCCCAACAAGATGAACACCACTCCTGATTTCTAGTCACCTGCGTTTCGAAGAAACCGTCGTGATTTAACCTCCATACAATTTCCTTTCGAGTGAGACTCGCGTAGTAAGTACACAACTCAGTGGCTGTCAGTTGAGGCGGTCACGACGAGAAGCTCCACAAGCTCCGACTCGTGACCTTCAATAGGGAACAGTTTCCACCTTACAGGATTGTTGCTAGGTCCAAACTCCCCTCCCAAGGCCCTCAAATTAACCGAACTGTTCTGAATAATGAGACATTCGTCGGTTCCCGCTGGTGTATTGATGGTTTTGTGCGTCGCTGCTTTGCCACCTTCTAATTGGTCATTCACTTACGACCAACCGCATTCGTTTGCTATGAGGTGTCACGTTATTAATGCGCTCCGCAGTCGCTTTGCCTTGAACAGACATGCGATCAATTGTGGTTGTTTGCTCCTTAACGTTGTGCGTGAATCTCTAGGGTTTTTGAACGAAGTGCACGTGAGCACTGAGTGAATTATTCACGTCACTACTACAGAGCACGAGAGTTATTAATATTTGTTACCAATCATAGTTACAAGCATTGTTATTGTAGAGATCTTTATTCGCTCTTCTGAGGACCGTTCTTAAGTGTTGTGAGTTTCTTACTTGGGACACTGTTACATCCATAATCCTACTATGTTCTTGGTACTCACTGCAATCCCCAAGTCACTGGCGTGAAGCAGGGTTGTGTTCTAGCGCCAGCCCTATTTAATGTACATATGTCTGCCATGATGTAACAGTTGCTTTTCAGAACTCTGGAGGGGATGGCGTCGAGGTGGAGTACCGGACGGACGGGCGTCTGTTGAATATCCGACGATTTGGCGCCTCAACCCGGCTGCAGACCTCAAGGATGCGGATGCTTCTGTTCGCCGATGACAGCGCCTTGCTAGCGCACAGCGAAGAAGAGCTGCAACGTCTAGCTACAGCATTCGCTTCGGCAGCATCGAAGTTCGGGTTGGACATCAACACAGGTAAGACGTATTCGTTTTTTCAGCCTTCTCCTGGTGGAGGTGCTGCTTGTGTACCTCCACCCGAAATTCGCATCGCTGGAGACACTGTGAATGGCTGCGGGGATTTTTGCTACTTGGGTAGCAACTTGTCGACAGATCTGTCCGTGGACCGCGAGTTGAGAGCGCGTGTGGCAAAGGCTAGCGCTGCTTTCGGACGTCTTGAAAGGCGTGTCTGGAAGAATCACAGCCTGAAAATGGCCACGAAGTTGTGTGTCTACCGCTCAATGGTGCTGTCTATCCTGCTGTGCGGCAGTGAGACGTGGACATTGTATCAGCGGAACGTGAGCTATCTGAGCCGTTTCCATGTTCAGTGTCTGAGGCGCATCTTGGGCATCCGATGGTCGGACATGATTCCGAACACTGAGGTACTGCGGCGAGCGTGCATGGACGGGATGGAGGCGATGTTGATGCTGAACCAGCTCCGTTGGCTCGGTCACGTCCGTCGGATGAGCGATGACCGTATCCCGAAGCAGTTACTGTATGGACAAGTGAAATCAGGTAAGCGAAATCCCGGTGGTCAGAAGCGGAGGTACCAGGATGTTGTGCAGGTAAGCCTTTCACGTTGTAACATTGATTTTAGATGTTGGGAAGACTTGGCGTTGAACGGGATGACCTGGACTAATACGGTCCGCGCGGTCGTCCGAAAGTTCAACGAGCAGTTGTTGAGCGGCTGCAAGTGGAAGCGTGCGGTACGCAAAGGAATCATCGGTGCCATAGGTCGCGGTGATGTGGCGTTCGTATGTGCACATGTCCATTCGTACAACTAAGTCTCACAAACTAGCAAACGGTACGTTAAACGTCCCCGTAACAGTTGCAAAATGACGACGGAACGTTCATCTACGTGGATGTGCAACAACGTGAGCTACACTGTTGGAAGTTGTGAAGATGCAGTCAAGGGTCATCCGCACAAGACACCGGCTTCATCCTGTGCTTTTCAAGTGCTTGGAAGAGGTCACTACATTAACAGTGCGTTTGCATTCTCGCTCATGTTCACGCATCGCAATCAACGCTACCATTTTGACGGGATATTTGACATTAAACTATTGTGTCCAAAGAGGAATAATCAACAGGTCTGCACTACTTTCATAGTGCCTGTGGATTTGTCTATATCCGGACAGGGTGTCTTTCACAAACGACGGTTTTACGCATATTTTATACACTTTATTTCTGCAGATGCATTTGATAAAAAGCAAAAGGTTTAGTTAGGACAGAGGTGTTGCAATATACCACCAGCAATTTGTCGTTTCGAATGATGCAGATGATGACATAGAAACTGTGGTGACCACGTGACCATATCGTTATGATACACGTGTCGAATTGGTCCTTTGGCCATCTTACAAAAGCCCAATTCTGTATCGGTCTTACAAACCTCACCATACCAAAAGTTCGAAAGAATTCACACATCATTTATTCTGCAACATAATAGTGCACAGCTGTCCTTCAGCGCTTCACGATCAGTGCCGCGAACACTAATTTAATTCGAGCATGCTTTTGTTGAGATACGATATTCAACATAGAGTAACCAGTTAAGCACTGCTGCCGACGACAATTGTTAGGTCCGTGTGTATGACATTACGGAATCTTGATTGTTCATGATGCCAAATTGTTTGTCTCATAATGATATGATAAAAAAACAGACTAACTTGACATGTTCCATTCAAGGAGATCACTGAGTGCGGTGAAAACCGTGATCGTCATGTGATGCTAGCTCTGAACAGAGAGTACGGTGACCAGATCAGTCTGGCAGGAAGCAAGCTGTGTCTTGAAATTAACCCATTGCGAGCAGTACACATGGCTATCGACACATTCCAAATCATCCATTGACTCTGAACTCACTGTCATTATTTACTGATAGTCAACGCAAAAAAATTGTGTTCCATGTTCATTCTAGTTGTGGAAACTCTAGCCGGAGTGTAAATAACAGAATAGAAGACTATGGCGAATGCAGTGGAGATGAATAATCACACTATATTGTTAGTCAGTAGCCAGGCGGAGGTACGTAGTTAGGTGCTGAAATGACCGGGGAGAATACAAGAAGGAACATTGGAGTTCACCTCCCTCCCAACCGATGGAGTTTCCCATGTATGAACCTGCTATTGGCTATCCGTGATAATTCTGACGCCATGACATCCGTTTGCAGTCCACAACGCGCTGTAGTCTCGGGTTCACCAATCGCAATGTCACCATTACAAACAACCACGAGTATGCTGATTGCCTTGACGCTGTTGGTCAAACAGCCGCCAACCAGGAGTGCTCTGAGCGATCAGCACAGCTGAAAAACATAGTGTGGTTGGTGTAGCACTGTTTCACATCGTCTGACCAGTTGACTGATGGATTGCTGTCCACAAAATTACCTGTGATTCGGAATAAGCTTGTAACTGTACCCATAGCTCGTGGTTTTTCCTTTCTACCTCGTCGAGGCTAACATTTGGCTCGACCTAGTTCATTGCCTGCTACCAGTTCCACAGGTTCGATTACGACACGACCGTGGTGGCCTGGGATTATTGTTGTATGCAAATGATTGTTTGTGTTCCAGGTGGTTTTCAAACACATGGATGCATTCAGGATGGACTAGATGGTTTCAGCGCCACGACAGCCATATCGATTGTATCAGCGCCTTTTGTCAACAGTGAGCCGGTACTTGAGGCTGGATTAACAACGCTTCAGAAAACGCCAACGTTGTGGGGGGGCGGTTCCGAAATAAGATCACAGATGAAGTGACTGAGTCAACTAGCTGTCCTGTTGCAAATAAGTGTTCCGCGGTCGGACACGCTCAATACTACATGTTCAAAATCCTACGTACTCATGATGTCACCTTGGTTGGTGACGAAACGTTTGCAAACCAAACGTCAAGCTTGGCGAGCACCCGAAGACCGGAATCAACACAGTCCCGTTCTTCTCGTTCTCCACTCCTTGGAATTGGGTTGAATCCGAAAAAAATCGCTTCAATCTTATCAGTGTAATCAGACTTGTTCATCACAACTGAATCACAGCCTTTACCCGGTCTTGTGAGTAGAATACACTCGCGCGTGCGCACTGTTCTCCAGGCTGATAGGTGGTTCAGAATAACCGGTGTCTGTCGGACTACGTTGGCTCCACGGTAACCGTGGCAGGCGTTGACTAAATCAGACTTGAAATTTCCCAGGTTCGAAATGTACCATGGCGTGAGCTGCGTCAATCGATTCAATAAGTCTTCAAATTGAGTCTCAGTTTCCAATCGTTCGTCAACACAACGCGAACAACAGAACTCAGGTCCTGATGAGAACATTTCGAGCGGCGTGTCATCGAGTTCATCATTCAAGAAGTTGTGCTTTCACCTATCAGCCTTATTGGGGATATTTGTTCAGGCTACACGTCAACTGGACATGCATGTTCTTCCTTCGTTTGTCGGCTATTGAGTGAACGCAATGCTCAGACTAGGGTTGTTCTTCCTCGGGTAATTCACCCACCCTTTCTGCTACCTTGGCGTGGTGGTCAGGCTTGNAATTCACCCACAAATCGCCGACACTAGTTGCGATGTATGTACGGCTATTTTAGTTTCAAAACCCTGAGTTCCCTTAATCCACCCAGTCAAAACAGAGAGAAGACATATCGCGAGATGTTAATATTTCGATTCACTCTCACCAGTCGCCAACGTGAAATCAGTAAATTTTGTTCAATCTGCACATAACAACAACAATTGAACGAACTAACCACATAATTCTGACCTTTCGCGCTCCGATAGTGCAATCAATTCCACGGTAAGGAGATTGATTGCGTCAGCGCCTTCTGTGCACACAAAACTGGTCGATGTTTGATTAACCTTGCCCCACTAATCGCTAGCAGCTTCGAGGTGCGATTACGTAACAATATGTTGAACGATTTGACGGGGTCAACTAAGTGACCGGTCGCTAGGACGGGCTTGGCGATTGACGAGGCGGGGATCTTCGAGCTTGTTACAGTTTCGGCTGACGTGTCACAACCAATTGGTTAACACTGTCGTCACAACCGAGAACTCTTCATTTAGTATTAGCTAAACGCCGTTCCTATCAAAGTTGTCCCAGTTTATCACCTCCAATAGGACATATTCTTAATTGTCACTCTTGTAGTGGAGATCGAATATTTTGTCGTTGTGATTCTCGTCTGATTGAGACAGTCATGCATTTCATGTGGTTAATCGCACTCTATCCATAGGTCACAACATGAAATTGATCGTAGCTCTTACGAATTTGGTGTCGAGGTCGTGCAAAACAATGCGTCTGGATCTGTTTTGGTTTCCGATACAAAATGGGACATTTCTTTTACAGTCATGCACCATTCAAGTACATGGTGTGTATGGGTCGATCACGTTTTGGCAGACAGTACGGGTCTGTTGCCCTCGATGATGCCACTGTGCGTTACTTCGCCACAAATGGATCCTTTCTCTCAGTCAGTCTGAACACCACAGAATGGCCAACAGGCAGGTTTTGACTGTCCGCAACTTCCATGTAGTTCCCGCCATGTTCGGAGTACAGGTGGGACTGAATCGTGCGTGATACTCACGACTAAACCCATGGCTAACAAAGATTGGCAGTCACTTGGTTTTGAGTGTATTGAACCGGTTGCTGACATCTGACCAATAGGGCTTTGACATTCTGGACACTCCGTGCATCACAAACAATCCTCAGGACTGTGAACGATGATGCACAATTGGCATTGTGACCTGTGGTTGATAAGTGCATTGTGGCAGATGAGACGGCGACTAAACTCCAATCAGTCGGCCAACTCAACGAGCCTTGTAGTTCAGTCGTTGCAGCCGGTTTTACGGGCTCGGCAAGTACCGATTGTCAATCTTTGCTTAACGTTCGTTTAGCTGTGGGTAGTACTCACGATCCAATCTGATTTGCAATTTGAACCAATTGCCTTAAGTGTTGTTTTTTGTATATTCATGCCAGTCGCACGTTTACGGCCGAACAGTGTGCGAAATGGATTCGTGTCGGTATTTGCGTCATCTGACTACCCTGTTCGAGTAGTTCAAAGGGACGGAAGGTTTCACATGTAGAACAGCTTCCAGTCTTCAGTTCTCTCTCATGACCGACAGGCGACTGAGTGCATGAGAAACCAGAGCACCATTAATTACATTTACACTGAACAAGCCAAACGGTGGATAATTCTTTTGCCACACTAAAATCTTCTCTCCACTTACGCTTTGCGACCAGCATAAGCTTTCTGTAATCTGTAATCGTGCGACACGTTGCCACGGGAACCCGAAAAGCCGACTGGTGTTACTGGCTAGATGTGAAGACTGGTGAATGAACGTGACGAATATGTATATTTCTTACATGTACACATTTTCATGGTACATGAAAAGTGGTGACGCCGGTGATCATCCCTTGTTGTCTAGCAGTGATAGCATTTCTCGTGTAAATCATATTCGTGTTTCTGGGGAACGCCGACAGATGAGATACATTGACAAACTGATCGTAATAATTTCGCTTGAATTGTGCATGTAAGTGTGGCGTGATTGTTCGTGGTCTGTGCAAGGATCAGGCATTAAGAAATTGAACTCTCGTGCCAACCTGAGATGACGTGGGAAAACAGCGGCGAACCTCTGTTCACATGGCGGTAGACAGTCAGGGTATGGCGGCAAATGAGCAGGTAGTCCGCAAAAAGACTGCATTTGCATGTTCAATCCACTGCGTTGACTATGTGACGCTGACGAGATTCCACCATCACTATGTCACGGTCGCTAGCCCGCGTGGTCATGGGGATTGATAAACCTTTATTGGCAGTGACCAGACTGCAGGCCCCCGGTATCGACAGTCTTGCTAACAGTCTTGCTAGATATTGCGTATGGTCGATGAGAGTCAAAGGACTGTTGGTGATCATATAATTTGCTCGTCTATTACGTAAAGTTTGTTCCAACATAGTTCCACCCGTCGAAGTGACTCGTACAGTGGAATGCATTCCTGCATTTGATCACATGACGCGTTGTCCCCACAAGATTACTACTCCTTCCGCCAGAAGTCGGGACAACCGGAGATCTACATTAAGCTCGTTTAGATGGCCGTGAGATTAACTGAGAATGCAAATGCTCGTAAAAGGTGGGGCCTGTTTGCCATATTCTTAACCAGTGCAAATGTATACAACCAGCAATTTGGTGTATGCGATGCTGAGTTAAGTAGCCGAATAGACAAGAGGGCCGACTGCTGGATCGATATTCCTCAATGATGACTGTACAGTACTATGGAGTTCTCTGGTTTGCCCAATGATACAGACAATGTTCGCAGATGTTGCTCTATTACTCAATCCAACAGCAAGTTTGGGGAATTTATTCATCTCAGTTTCACGATAGTCAGTCCATCATTTGCATTTGCTCTCGTAGCACTTTCGATTGTATAATTTTACTCGAGTAAACGCAGTGCACAGCACGCGCACTTTCCCCATTTTAGCCTTTGATGTTTTAACCCGTCCCTGCGGTTTGCGGCCATTCTCCAAAGGAAAACGTCAACTTAATGTATATAACCTCTATTGACCCGGCGCCCACATTGTGGCTAACCAATCCTACCAATTCTACCAATTCGTCAAATATTGTTATTCCGCTGGAGTCAGTACTGTACTCGCATGTTCATGGGTTACCTCGTTTGCTTGAGAACCGGTACTTCCGGTACTTCGATCGCTGATCTCTCTGGCTAACCTAAACGGTTTGCCCGCCTGCAGCAGTATCAACATCAGTTGATGCTTGTTCATCACACAACCCGCTTCTGCAATCAGCCGGGCCACCTCATACCAACTTTTTGGCTTCTGGCGGTACAACGGCATATCGGGTCTAGTCAGTGGAGATTTATTCGTTACGATCCACTCCAGTCTCTTAAGACCCTACCCTGTCACACCCAATCCTGTCTTCTACTCGCCTTTCATATTCATTCGTAAAGCCACTGGCTTCCTCTGGTCGATGTCGATCCCAAACATGCCAGTGACGTCCTCGAAGTCCTCCAGCAAGGTTCCACTCTGTGCATGCTCGGACTGCAAAAATGAAGGTAGCTTCATTCATCACTTGATCGCTGCACCAAATATTGTGTCCAAGACCAGTTTGACACTCAAGTCGTCACATGCTGTATACATACTCAGCATCTCTGACAAAACGCTCGGTTGTATGCAGCGACTGTTCACGTTCCGATCCAATCGAATAGTATTTTAGATGAGACCCAACTGTGAAAAGTCAGGGCCTCGGCTGGGTTCGAACCAGCGACAGACACAGGATGCCTCAACGCGGCAGGCGCTCTATCACCTGAGCTACGAATACTATTTGAAGAGCAGATTAGTTCCCTTCCAGAATCTGGCAGTGATTTCGCATGAGAAAGAATAGCCGTGACGTCACCCCCACCCCATGTGATCTGGGTGAATAGTTATGAGGACGCGCATCAAGATAATTCACTGCTCGTTGTTTTCAAAAGTAGTAGTCTAAAGTATGATTAACTCGACAGCTCAGGGCTCAGTCCTGATTATATGTGCACCACGCAAAGTTGAACTTAAGATAACGAATCGGTGCACACGTTTGACACAGAAACCTGGAAGGTTTAGGTATTATTTGTGTGATATTTGAAGACTAACTGACTCTAATGATAACACAAATCAAAACAGATTATACCCCCTGAGCCGAAGAGAAACGGAACAAAAACTTGCAGTCAGTAATTCAAGTTTATTGGCCAAGTTTGTTATTTGATTATGCGTGAAGTGGGTGTGTATGAGAGACACTAACATGAACAGACCGGTTCACCTGATTCTGTGCCGTTTGTATAGGGTCCAACCGAAATGACATGCAGAAGCAAACATGTTGAAATTTGGATAGAGCAACTGGAGAAAGATGGAGAAGGTGAAGAACGGGAGGTGTATGTGCTGTAACTCGAGGTGTCACACGAGGTGCTTCATACGAACGCTCTGTTCATGTGTGGATTTGCCTACATAGAGGCTGATAGGCGTGGCAGTGAATAAATCGAAACGAACAATGTCGAAAATGGAGTGTGTATGGTATACTGGTTTGCGTTGTCTCGCGTGTCTGGTTACGACGTACTATTGTGTGATGATTAAAAGTCCAAGCATAAAATTGTGTATACTACTGCCGTGAGTAATCATTCAATAACGATCCATTAGGTACTTGACGAACAAGTTCGCCTCTCATGATCAGAGAGGTGCTGTCAAGAGTCGGTTAGCTTGCACGAATCGTTGTTTATCAGTGTCTCTTCATCCCTGCCTAGACCAATCTGGTAGGCATAAATGATGATACACATGGGGAACTTCAGATAAACAGATCTGACAGAGAGTGAGGTGCGCAGTATGCACAGTATGATCAGAGTGGCTAACCGAAATTGCGTCAGATTCAAAGTGTTAGTTCTAGTTCGGCTGTTCCAGGGAACGGGACAAAAATGCCAGGCAGGACTGTGGAGACAACACACAATAGGTTCGTTCGCATGGTCGGGGGAGGTTTGGGTCGAATGCCAGTGAAAGAGTTTACACGAGTGAGAAAAAGGGGCACGTCACGCGGTCGCACGAATTGATGTTCAAAGTGTTGGCATATTGATCGGGGAGGAGTGTGTTCGATTTCGCCTTCCTTCTTCATCCTAGGAGAGGGGGAAAACAACGTAGTTTGATTGAATACACCCAGCTTGCTTCCGGTTAGACTTAGGGTAACAACCAGTTGGATCACGGATCGACAGTCGCATGCACTTGCAGACAACCTCAGGGGCTTGAACAGAGTGTGAAATAATCTAAAGCTGTATCTCATACGAGTGGAACAATCCTGCTCAGTCATAATTTGTTGACACTGTTTTAGAGATGACTAGGCAATCTTCGATTTGACTGTTTGATGACAATCAATAGATTATCATCCTTTGATGCAGCACAGTGTGAACCATACGCATTGTCAATCGCGTTTGGCATAATGAGCAACGTAACTGTCGCAGATCAACAAATCATACCACAAAATACATGCCAATTTGGAGTAGAAGTTAAGTAGATGTTTGAATGTTTTGATGAACTGAACACTGGAAGTGGCAAATAAGTAGTGTGGCAGATTTATGATTTTAGATGAGACCCAACTGTGAAAAGTCAGGGCTTCAGCTGGATTCGAATCAGCGACAGACGCAGCATGTCTCAACGCGGCAAGCGCACTACCAGCTAAGCTACGAAGTCACATCGGGAGCTCGGAAATTTCAGCAGTGGCGTTGGTGGATTCCAGCGTGAACTGTTTGAGAAATCCTGCCGCGGCAGTCGATCCCCTGAATCATTTGGTGGATTCCATATGAGACAGTGGGACGGGTGGGTTACAGAGTCCAAATGTGAAATTTCCGAGCTCCCGGTGTGGCTTCGTAGATCAGCTGGTAGAGCGCTTGCCGCGTTGATGCATGCTGTGTCTGTCGCTGTTTCGAACCCAGCCGAAGCCCTGACTTTTCACAGTTGGGTATCGTCTAAAACTGGAAGTGACAGTTAGGTTGGGAAAATGCGTAAACAAGAGACGGCAGTATCCCGAATTGAAATGGATAGACTTACATTATTCCTCATCTGAAGCCAAACTTGAAGCGGGCCTACGAGGACGGTGCTGTAACAAAAGCAGTAGACGCACTGAGGTACTGTTGAGGAATGGTTAACCAATTCCATGCAAGTCCCATCTGTCAGTTCCCGAATTCAAACATCTACTCGAATATGCTAGATTAGAAACCGATATTCACGTCACATCAACAAACAGCCAGTCAGTTGAAGAATCAGTCGTGCAGTCGGCTAACTAACAGACTTATGCGGTTACGCATTAGTGTCATGTGCACAATTGGGCTCTTACCACCGGGGCTGCTCCAGCTGGCGCGGCACTCATCCCTCTAGCAGTGGACACAGATGATCGGTTCTTTGCTCGCAGTTTCTGCAATGCCTGCTCCGCTTGATCCGCACGCTCCTCAGCGTCCTCAATTTCATGCTGAATCTTCCGGTATTTGGCCAGATTAATCGCGGCGATTTCCTCTGCCTCTTCCACCTGGCGTTTATAAGTCTTGATTTTGCCCTGCAGTTTCTCCACCAATTCCTGCATACGATCGTGATTCTTCTTGTCTTCCTCACCCTGATATTGAACAGTGTCAGACAAACACATGTTGATCAGGAGCTCGCAACGGAAACACGTTCGGTCTCATGCGAAACGGACCGATTATCAAGGCAAACGGATCACTCACCTGCATGCTAATCTCCTTCATGCGTCTGTCAACTTTGCGCAAGTTCTTCTGAGTCTCACCATGCCGTCGTTGCTCCGCTTCCAACTCAGTCTCCAACTCGCGAACACGTTGCTCCAGTTTACCAACAGCTTTACGGCCATTCTTCATAGCACCCGACTCACTATCTTCCAAACGAGCCTGCAACTCCTTTACCTGAATCGAGACCAAACAGAAAGTCGTTCAGTCACTGTGCCTTGCTCAACCGACAATACACAGACCACTTTCTCAACCTAGCAACACATACAGTGCAATGCTATCCATACCTGCATCTCCAGTTGCTTCCTGGCTTTCTCCACATGTTGCGTGTGTTCCTGTTCCTGACGAATTTCCTCGAACACACGGGCGCTGTCGGCCATTGCCTTCTTAGCGCGCTCATCTGCTTGTTTGGCCTCATTCGCGGACTCCTCCAAATCCGCCTGAGAAATGGATGTGTGTACAAGGGTTAGTGCACGCGAGTGGACATTTGTAATCCGGTACTTTGAAGAGAAAATTCCGTATCCGCTGATTCAACCTACCTGCATGGCTGCCAAATCAGCCTCCAGTTTGCGTTTCTGAGCGGTCAGGGAAGCATTCTGGGTGGACAGTTCGGTGGCACGATCCGAGGCTTCTGCACGTTCCGTCTCGGCCATCTTACGACCTCGTTCGGCCTGTTCCAAGGCTGTTCGCAGCTCGTCAATCTCTCCAGCCAGCATGGTAGCTCGGCGGTCTGCAGCCTGAAATTGCTCACGAAGATCGTCACGTTGACGTTGTTCGTCTTCCATCTGGCTTTGTATTTCGCGAACTTGTTGTTGCATCTTCTTGACATTCTTCTCCTGTTCCGCACGGGCTCGGTTCGCTCCGTCCAGATTAACTTCCAACTCGTTTATATCTTGCTCCAACTTCTTCTTCACACGCAGCGCTTCCGCCTTACCCTTGGCCTCAGCCTCCAGACTGGCTTGTTGAGATTCCAAAGCACGCTGATGGTTCTTACGGGTGGCTTCAAACTCCTCTTCTTTCTCGGCCAGGCGTCGATCGATTTCTTGGCGTATCTGTCAGATTCACGGAAAACACGCACAAAATCAGATAGAAACCAGATAGGAAGCGTTCAACAAACCAGACCGAAAGCACACCGAAAGTGTTACAAAATATGTACCTGACTCATTTCCAGTTGCGCACGTTGTAATTTGGCTTCCTCTTGTTCTAAAGCGCCTTCAGCTTCCTCCAGAGCGGCTTGTAATTCCTCCTTCTCCATTTCCAGACGACGTCGAGCCTTGTCAATTTCATGGACCGAGCGACCTCCTTCACCCAGTTGCTCAGTCAGGTCGTGGATTTCATCTGTGCATCGCAAAAGATGTGGATTACAATAGTTGCGCTACTGTTCAACTCGATACTCCCTATCAACTGTCTACACACAAATTCATATTGAGATAGAGCAACGGACTGTTGGAGGACACCAGGTGGTCACTAGTACATGCTAAATCGTGTTCTGCTATCAGCTATCTTACATCCGCATCTTCCAGCTTGGACAACCTGAACGAAGTAATTTCGTTCAAATCGAAACAATGTTCAACAAATCTCATCCCAACTGCATCTAACTGCACAGTTCTATCTGTCCCATCCACCACCCTAACCTCATCTCTGCCCATGTTTACGGAAAGCACTGATCCATCATCGATGAGCAGCTCGTCTAGCATACCACCCTCTACCCGACTATAGCCCTTTGGCTTAGCTATTCTCCCAGCAACAAATGATCTGTGTCTGAGACGTTATCGAACGAGAATCATTTCACATATTCACCACCCCCCTGCTCAAAATCCTCTCGACTTATCCCCTGTTCTCATCACGTGACCGGTGACCTCACGAAAACGGTTCACCAACAAACAGAACGGTAGCGTCGCTCGGACTTCAGATTGACCTGGATCCGGGCTATCCGTCTCAAGATTTGCATATTAGCAATTATCGTTCTGCAATCATCCACGCCAAAAATGATCACTTCAGAATAAAAGTGAACTGCAACAACAGTGCGAGTTCGCTCACCGCTCAGATTCTTGTTTTCCCGTCGCACTGCTTCGATTTGCTCATGGGCTTCTTCCAACTGTGCTTTCAATCGGAACAACTCAGTGGACTGGCCCCTAGCATCACGCTGAGCGTTCTCCAGTTCGGCCTGTAAAACGGAACATCAACGAAAACGAACACCATCAGAAGAGTTTAGTATCATCTGACGTTTGTTGGGATTAGTAAATAAGTCAACAACCCAGGTATCCATATAAAAGGAAGACGGTACGCATGGATATTCACCTGAGCGTCAGCGTATTTCTTCTGCCACTCGGCTAGAGTGCGGTTGAAGTTGGCTTGTTTCCGTTCCAATTGACTGGCCATCCCGTTCGCTCTTTCCACATCTACCATCAGATCCTCCAACTCGCCTTGAAGTCGCGCCTTCGTCTTTTCCAGTTGACCGCATTTCGATTTGGTAGCCTCCAATTCGGACTCAAGTTCCTGGATCTTTGTGTTCAGACGTCGTCTCAGTTCATCCATCTCCTCCGAACGAACATCACCGCCACCACCTCGGCTTCGGAGTTGTTGCAGTTCGCCTTGCATCTTCTGCAGCTGCCGTTGTAAGTCGGCTTTACCGGATTGTTCCTCTTCCAATGATTCTCGCAACGAGTCCAAATCACTGGACAGGTTGCGCACCTCCGAGTTCAGTTTGGCTTTCATCTAGAGTTGGACAAGAGAAAATGAAACGGAACCATGTTGGTGGAGAAATGATCCATTTATCGAGGCGTCTGGATCAACTAAAACATGAGGAGTTTGTTACGTTATCCGACCAATACGATAACTTACTCGGCTCTCCTCTTCCAAATCGTGTCGAGCCTCTTCCAGTTGAGCAGATAACTGTTGCTTTGCCTTAGCCAACTGACTAAGTTGGGATTCGGCTTCTTCCAACTGTCGTTGCAATTCAGCACTTTCTTGACTAGTGCGAGCTTTTGCTGAGGACTGATCGTTCAACTGACGCATCGTCTCATCCAGTTTGGCACTGACTTCTTGTAACTGACTTTCCAAGGCTTTGACTGTCTTCTCAGCATTCATCTTGAAGCAAACAATGGGGAGAACAAAATCGACTGAAAGCAATATTCGTGTTCAATCGTAATACTTCATCATTCCTGTTGCTATCGACTTTGAAACATGTGTAGAATCGACCAGATTTCACTGAGCGTTACTTACCTTTCCTTTGGCCATGCTGTCCAATTGGTTGTGGAGGTCATCCAGTTCGGCCTTGAACTGACTGCGCTCTTTCTCAGCCCTGAAAATTTAGATTGTTTGGATCGGTTAGAACGCACAGATAACAACAACAACAACAGCAGCAGCAGCAGCAACAACAGCAGCAACAACAACAACAACAATACTCATCCTCATATTTGAAAACAAAATAAACCAGACTTAATGCTTAACCATGAGATGGACAATTTTGACCGTGTGAACGAGGTACTTTGTACGTCCCTAAACCTAGACCCGTTTATATCGGGCTGGATCGCCACATGTGACCGTCCGTATTAACAGTACATTTCTGGTTCATCAATACCAGAAGCAGGTTTTAGCAGACAAACCAACGGTTGGTTCTCTGTAGTGTCACAACGGTAACTATTGTCGTTGATCAATATGTGTGTAGGTCATTTATGGTGGTCAAAATTCCCTTCGACTGACCCTGTCGCGCCCGGACACGGGACCCCGTCCAGCCACACGCTTGTTTTCGTCATTCCCACATCACATGCCTAAAAGTACCGATTTCTCCAGCTCGCCTCCCCCAGCCATGGAATCTCACGCATCAGCCACACACCTACTGTTATCCGTCAGTCTCACCCTCCCTACGCCCTGTGAATACGGTGCGCCAGTAACTGTCACCAGCTAATCAGTCTGCCCGAAGGCCGATCTGATGGCATTCGGTCGGTTCGTCATTGCTTGTCGGTCGTTTGTGCCTGTACATGCGTGCCCTTTGGACTATTGACGGCCTATTGCGGCCAAACACTGAGTTTTATCCCACGAACACAAACGAATTGAGGTTTGTTCTTGTGATTGATTGCATTACTTATGACAATGGTACCACGTTTCCAGCGACTTGATTTGGTTCTGATATTTGGCGTCGTTGGTTATACGTGCGCCACTCAACGTCCGTCGGAATAACGTACAGTATCGAATTGAACACCACCCACACATGATCGCAGCCTTCGCATTCAGATAGGCGTTTGGGCTGGCCCATTTCGAGAAGAAAGCACTCGATTCGAGTTTCCTTCTTATTAGGTCTCATCAGTAGCGCATATTCTCGTCCGGATCGGAGTTTACACTCTGACCCTGGTGCTAATGAGCCTGGCGTGTTAACCACAACATCAGTGACTTCACAATAGACATGACCGAATGATCAAATCCAAACTGCCAACCACAACCCTGTATGAATAGTGTTCAGCTTGCCCGCTCTGTTCTATCCACTCGATAATCCCATGATTACGACCTCTCAGTCAGGTTGGATTTATTGTTACCGTGACTGTTAGTGTTAGTGTTTGCATCACTTTTGCGTTTCAACCCAGGTTCCATACATAATCACTGGCTGGCTAGAGAAGAACAAGGATCCGTTGAATGAGACTGTGGTGAACTTGCTCGGTGGGAGCAAGGACGCACTGGTACAACAGCTGTTCGTGCCTGCAGTCAGTAAGTTCTAAACAATGCTTATTGCTTCAACAGTACCATAATCGAAGTATGCCCATTCCAATTTTCAAGACTACAGCATGTATACCATCAATATGATTTGAAAAACGCTTTGCACACTGCTCACATGCCCGTATCTCACACTTGCCTATTATATGGTACTAATGAGTAGCGTTCGGTCACGTCAGTCAGATTGGTGACGACCACATTCCAAAGCGGCTGTTGTACGGAAAACTGAAATCAGGTAAGCGAAATCGCGTTAGTCAAAAACTGAGATAACAGGATGTTATTCGGGTAAGTCTTTCGCACGGCAGCATTGATCTTAGATGTTGAGAATACTTGGCATTGAACCGGCGGTCTGGAGGAATATGATTCGGACGGGCGACCGCAAGTTCAATGAACGGCAATTTCACAGCCAAGAACGGAACCGCGCGATACGTAGGGGAACCATCGATGCCATGGTTCGTGGTGACATGACTATATGGCGTTGCGATGTGTGCGACCACGAAGGCACTGATCGGTTCGGTGTACTAGGTACACCATTGGCCAAGAGAAAACGAGTGCGTTAGGCTCTTGTCCTCATCGACCAACGACCACCGTCGTTTGGCAAATCACCGGCTCTCCTTGACACAAACGTGAATGTCCGTGGCCTTCCGACGTTCGTTTTCTTCAGCTTTGTTGGTGTACTGTACGGCGAGAGTCTTGTCTGTTTTCTTCCGGCCCAACATTGAATCTCCAATGGTATTCCTCCCAGTGTAAATCTTACCATTGGAGTCTCTCATTGTGCTTCGTGCTAGCCTATCAGTTGACAAACCAACATTGGCTGACTGGACATACAAGCCACACCCACACGCCCTTTGGTCTTATTTCTGCGGGTTTACACTGTATACGTGGTGTGTGGTGCCACAATGAGTGTAGCGCAAGCCACTTGTGGTGATGGTTTCGCTCAGACTTCCTTTGGTTCCGGTCGCTGTGACAGACCAATCCGGAACTAATGCCGCCAACCATGAGTATCGTTAAATTTGCTAACCAGATGGAAACCCTTTTTGACCTCACTGTTTCAGGTGATGATTCCCAGTTTTTAGAAGAGTGTGACTATAAAATTCCTTCTAATTTGAATTGCTGTTAGAGAATTGTCACGTTCCGGATCATGATCAACCAGTTATGCCATTTACACCACTCAATTTTCTACCAACTCAACTCTTCCAACAATAACCTTTACTAGGCGAGACTGGCAAAAAGTCGAAGGGCGGATCTTTCCTCACCGTTTCGTTCATGCACAGGGTAAACAAACAAATAACGAACATCACCGAATTTTCGTCGTGAATGCTGCTATGCGGCTTGCTTGCATTACTTGTTCCACCTCATACCGATTGGCTGATTCGGCTGCTATCCGCTCACAACCATTATTTCATTCAGTGTCATTCGTGCGTCTAACATGATCACATGTAGACGGTTGAAACGTGTCATTCGGACGTGTCCTTGTTCATTTCATCCACGGTGTACAATGCGTCTGCACTGCGAAACAATTCATGCCATCCGTGCATTGCTGTTCGATTACAGTCACTGGGTGTTCAGTGAGACGTCACATCTGATTCCAGAATGCTTTCTGCCTCACGGAATCTCACGTCCACGTTCAGTTTGCATTGCCCGTAGACTAACGAACGGTTTGTATGAACGCGTGCATCGTCAGTACGCATGGACCTCAGTGACAATCACCCTTCAATTACTGTGTGTGATAAAGTGTACACTTTCTTCTCTTCATGATGATCGCCTAGACGAAATCACAGAAATGATCAGGTTCATAGTTCCGCTTCTTGGTGTCGAATGATTAGCCAAGCAAACAAGCATAAGTCATAGAACAATGAATTCCAAGCATTGTTTGGGCATGTATGATGACGCCATCATGCATGAATGTACACGCGTTCGTTTCACTGCTCGTCTTATGAAGCCGATCCATGACGATGCAGAAGGATAGATTGCATGCAGACTATCCCAACCGTCTACAGAATATCAATGGAGTGGTAATCATTTTTCTTCGGTCCGACTCCTGACGTAAATGCTCCAGTCTGGTTGCCATCGTACGTGTAGTCGTTTCAGTGTTAGTCCGTCCACTACTCAATCATGTGGGTATATTCGCACTGTTTTTGAGCGTGTACGCATGTGTTCGTGCGTGCGCGCGTGCGAGTCGGTTTACCGGTCTCTGAATCAGTGCCCACCCAAACGAAGTGTTGAGTTGTTGTGTTGAGTTGTTTTACTTCCTCGTAGATTGTCATGTAGTGCGTGGAAGTGGTTGTAGTTTGCAACACTGTACAGTGCTGGTTTCAGAAAACAACACCCACTGTTTTGACAGTAAACACAGGTCTTATTGTGGTGTTACAGTCAGGTTGGTAGTGAGTACACGAACATTGTACCATCTCGTTATCCGTTATCCGAATACTCATCAGTAATCCGTAATATTGTTGAATGACGGGGAGTTTCGAGCTCACTAATGGTCATGAGAATGAATGTTGCCCATTTGATCCGAATGCCAACATTTAGTACTCCCACTACTGAATGAGCATGCCTAACCGGTTGTGTCATGACATCGTCATATTAGTCTGTTGCACGGCTGATTTGCATGCTATCACGTTCGGTTGGTTGCTCCACGATATACCAGTGATCATTTACCATACTTTCTAATCGAATTTATCCACAGGAATCGCTGAATAAGCTGATGAAGAATCTGAACAGCACCAGCCCTCACTTTATCCGTTGTATTGTCCCAAACGAGTTCAAACAACCAGGTGAGTCAATTGGGAGTGGCTTCAACACACACATATGCGCCATGTCTCAACCACTCCATCTCTAGTCCCCATTAGCGACCAGTGTGGGTCACTTGGATAGGTTCTCTAGGTCTGATTGCATGATGACGTCAGATAGAGTGAAGTGATATGCGATTCAGCAAGTCGAGAGCGAATTTTTGTCCGGTCCTTTGACTACTCAGTTCATGTAGATTCCGATCGCAGACGGCCGGGTTAAAGGTGAACTGAAACGCGCAATGGACACGCAGAGTGACTGCCTGCAACACAGTCCATTACTAACGGGCGAATGCAATAAAACCGAGTTTGGTACGTGGTGTATGTTGACTCAGAGTTCCGGCTGTTTATAAGCAAACAGGGGACCGAATTTTCTCACTTCGCTATCCATCAGTTTCACAGCTGGTGACAATCACGATGATGATGTCCAACTTGAATATGAGCTAACTACATTTGGATTTGAAAACAGATGCAGGTTTTCGGATGAACATTAGGGACCGTTAGATCTGAATGGAAAGAGTTTGGTTGTTTGTTCTTTCTGTTCAAACTCTCAATCCGCGGACTCGATCAGTTCAGATCGGTTGTTTTGTTCATATTTTTCGACAGCCCGTGTCAGCCATTACTATCATATCTTTGCAGATGTTGGCGTTTGTCTTTTGGTTATTGGGCCATCAGCCATGTTGCTCACAGGTTGGCGTCAGCCCCATGCTCTAAAATAACGACTTCAACTATCAGGTCAATATTGATGGTTGGTTTACTCAGAAGCTGTTGATATTCACCCATCGGTTACAACCTATTTGATATGTCCACTGACAGCTAGCAAGTGAGGGAACATTGTTAATTCATGACGATATATATTTCTATTTCTGCCGTATTGATTCTGCTCTCACTGACTACAGCGTTCTATTCTCCCCTGTCCCACCCCACGTCTAGGCGTCATTGATGCCCACCTTGTGCTACACCAGCTTCACTGTAACGGTGTGTTGGAGGGAATTCGTATTTGTCGTAAGGGTTTCCCCAACAGAATGATCTACTCGGAATTCAAACAACGGTAAACAAGCTTGATAATTATGATGCAATGAGGATGGACGACATGGTCGTATTTTGTTTTCTGATTGCTTAGAACCGAATATCGCCAGATATCGCCAACGCACATAACCTCCTCGGATAACCGATCGCGTCTTGCCAGACGAAAGAATTCGAGCCCAAACCTGAAACTACACGGTCGATACGATTGCATGAGCTACCAATTATCCGTTCGGAAGGTGCAAACCCGATTTTAAAACTTCAAAACATAGGGTCGGCCATACAGCTATCTGGAGCTTAGATCGACCCCACGGTCTAGTCATTCAATGACTTTCATTTCGCCTGTTGTGTACTCTTGATATTTTGCCAATACCACACGTCTTGATGTGGTCAACGACTAATCCCTGTACGT